>BGPR01026555.1:0-21431 GCA_013235015.1 Araneus ventricosus | reverse complement strand
TAGCTCCCACCTTCAGGTGCTGACTGTGCTCTGGCTATTCGTCGAGCTTCAAGGAATGTGATGTTATTTTTAAATTTGATAGCAACAACTTCTTTCTCTACTTTCCATTTAGGACAGGAGAGAGAGAAAGAAGTGTGCTCACCCTGACAATTCACACATTTTTCATTGGCCTTGCATCCAGTGCTCTCGTGGCCAGCTGCTGCACAACGGGCGCAAGTAAGTGTCCCGCGGCAGTTGGTTTTGGAGTGGCCAAAACGCTGGCACTTGAAACACCTTAATGGATTGGGAATATACGGCCTTACGGAACAGCGAACGTATCCAGCCTTTATATATTCCGGCAATCGAGGTGTGTTGAACGTCAATATGAAATGTTTGGTAGGCACAAGTTCACCATCTCGACGAATGTTAATGCGCCTCACATCTTTGACACCTTGACCACTTAATTCCCGTGTGATTTCCTCAATGGGGAGAGTGAGGAGCCTTCCACATGTAATGACGCCTTTAGAGGTGTTAAGGGTCTCGTGTGACTTCACAGATACGGATAGTGTTGAAAGGGACTGTAATTTCTTGATTTGGAGTGCTTGCTGGCGAGAAGCAACCTCGACAAGCAAGTCACCTGAACGCATTAATTCAGTTGATGTCACAATGCCAACACTGCCTGTGATGGCCTTCTCGACAAGAAAGGGAGAGACATTTCCAAAATTTTCATTGTGTTCTGAAATACGCTTAATGATGAAGAATTTTTCAAAGTTTTGGTCAGACGATTGCCCACTGAAGGGAGGATTCTTTAGAGGACCCATGCAAAGTAGAAATGGTATTCAGGACCCGACGACACCGCCCACCACGGAGCCCAACAAGGGAAGGCAGTAACTGGCTCTGGGAAATCCCAGCCTCAGTACTTACCTTGGTGCTAGCCGGGACCTATACGCTCAGAGTCATCTCCAGGAACGTTGACCACCCTTAACGCCAAGCCCCAGAGAATGACCCTTTCGCTTGATCCCCTTGAGCAGTGAGCTTTTAAGAATTCACTCCATAACCTAAAATAAAAGAAAATCTAATTTGTAGGGTATCAAATTTTATATTAATACTGAATGCAACTGCTGACATCGTAGATCGACAAAAAATTAATTGTAGATTTACAAATTAATTTAAATGCAGATCGCCTTTCTATTCCAATTGATTGAATAATTAAAAGTTATTGTAAGTTTTTACAACTTTCATGTTTTGAAATACTAACTGAATCTATTTTTCTATTTCATAATTTTAATTTTAGCACTGAAAGTTTTCAGACTGAATAATTTTTAATATAACCTTTTAAAGTTCGTCAAACCTGTGGAAAAACCTTTTACAACAATAGGGAATGCTAAAAAGATTCGCACTTATTTTTTTGCATATGAATACTTCTCCCAATATAATTCTTACTTCTGAGATAACTTACAGTTAGCTTTAGTTTAAAGAAAAATACAAACTGTTACTTAAACAATATTTACATAGAGAAATTATCACACGAACGATCCTTCCAAAAATATTTTTAATTAAAAAAATTTGGTGCTAATAATATAGTTTTAATTAAGAAGAACTAACTTTTTCTTTTGAAGTAGTAAATAAATCTAGTTTATTTATTTCTCCGAATACGACAGGTGAAGATTTTGATTTGGATGTTTTTGTCAAAACATTTGATGAATTATATCCTAAGAGTAGGATATAGATACATTAAAATTATTTAAATGATTTTACTAAATGTAATTGTATTAAATATACACAGTCCAGTCACATTAATGTGACCACCACCTACTTTCGACGTCAACGTGAAATAACCAATCACAGAAGGCAGGTGGCAGCACAGTGCAGTGGAGTGTATATAAAGGATGTCCTAGGGCATCGGAAAGCATTTCAATCGTTGGCGTAATGCAGAAACGTAGCGATTTATCCGACGTCCAAAAGGGCATGATTATTGGCTTTCGGGCCAAGGGTGGAAGCATTTCGGAAACGGCTAATTTTGTGAACTGTTCGCGTGCCGCCGTGGTAAAAGTATACCGTGCATGGCAATATGGCACTGTCCAAAATCAGCGGCGTGGCACATGTGGTGCACCACGGGCTATAGATGACACAGGCGAACGAAGGCGAACGAAGGCTACCGAGATGCGTTCGGGCGAATATACGTGCAACTGTTGAGCAACTGACCGCCCAGATGAACCAAGGGGCTACCAAGAGTGTATCCTCAACAACGGTTCAGCGAGTTGCTCAACAGTTGCACGTCTATTCGCCCGAACGCATCTCCGTAGCACGTGATTTGGTATGGCATACTGCACGAAGTAAACATAGTAAGCAAGATCTTTCAAAATTCCAATATAGATATCGGTACTGCAAATTCACATTTAAAAGGCCTTTTAAAACTTTTTGAAAATTATCGCGAATCCGAATTTATATCTTTTTTGATAACTGCAAAGGAAATAGCTGAAAAATTGAAAGTGACACTTGAATTTAAAAAACAAAGAAATGGACGAAAAACAAAGCAATTTTCTTATGAAGGAAACGATCAGCCGATTTCATCTGGCGAAGAATATTTCCGAATTCAGTATTTTCTAGTAATAATCGATGCTGCTATTATTTATTTTACGAAAATATTTGAAATTTATCACGAACATGAAATGTAATATGTTTTTTTATATATATAATTTATATATATATTTTCAGATAATATTCACAAACTGACAGAAGACGATCTTCTTAAATGTTGCAAAGACTTAAATGCGACTTTGCAGTATGATACTGACTGCATTGATTTATTCAATGAAATCAAAATTTGTCGTCGAGTTTTGCCTCCTAGGATAACAATATCACAGATATTACAATATTTATTTAAAAATAATTTAATTGAATTTCATCCAAATTTTGCTACTGTTTTAAAAATAACTTTGAAATTACCAATTACTGTTGCATCTGCAGAAAGATCTTTTTCAAGATTGAAAATTATAAAAAATTACTATATATAGATCTAATTACTACTAATATAGATCTAAAATAAGTCAAGAACGATTTACCTCCTTAGTCATTTTATCCATAGAATCCGAATTAGCCAAAAAACTGAATTATGATGATATGATCAATGAATTTGCCATAAAACATGTAAGAAAGTGAAACAAAAATCACATATTGTAATTTATCCTTGTAAGTCCTGTATTAAACTGTATTTAATAAGTTTACAAAGCAATTATTTTTCTTTATTACGTTTCTTGTGTGATTAAAATATAAATTTATAAAAATGGCTTCATTTATCATTTTCATGTATTCTTCTAGTCTTTACTATTCCAAGTTGCGTAATGTAATAAATACTAAAATGCAGTAAATAATTATTTGGATGTACGAAAATTGTTGCAAGGCCCCGCAAATGAGCTTTGCACCAGGCCCCGCTTTTGTTTGGGCCGGCCCTGCTCACATATAACTTATTTTTTAACATTTTAAGCTTCAGAACCAACTCAACTGGGGCTATCTAGAGTACAAGAATCATAAGTTAGCAGGTAGCACAGATTTGGCTCACTCGTCAAAAAATCTGCCACACCAAATTTAATCAAATTTGCGCATCCGTGTGTGTTTGTTTCAATCAGACGCCTAAAGTTGAGCACAGTGTAAATCTACACTTTGGTTTGGTTGTAGTTGCTTCTTCTTGTGTCATGTTGCACTGAAATAATATTTTAAGAGCTGGAACAATTAGTTGCCTTTTTTAAATGCAGATTTACAATGTTTACTTGAATTTTTCTTTCAAAATTAATTTCGAAGGATTTAATAATTAATAAAATATTTTACTTATGAAACTTTTGAATCGAAGCAGCAAATTTTTTTAGAAAAGAAAATAATTAAATCATTTGATTAAATTTTTCAATCTAAAGTTAAATTTTTGTAGTATTTAATTTTAATCAAAAATTTAATTTAATTTTTTAAAAAAATCAAAAAATTATTAAAATTATTAAAAAAAAAAATATTTTTCAAAATCAAATTTTTTTTAATTAAATCTAATTTTTTTTCTATATTTCTTACACTTATTGATAGAGATTTACACAATTGCGGATAAAAAAACCAATTGTGAGCCAAAAGCATATTATGTTACTTAGGGGAGTCAGTATCCTATACACTTTCAAAAATTCGATTTTTTGATTTTTATATACAGTCGAACCGCGATCTAGCGAACTCGGGATATAACGAACCCTTGGTTACAGCGAACCTTTTACATGGTCCTAACTGAAGCCCTGTGTTAATAATGTATTTTCATACGTTTACAACGAACAGCAAACGCTAGAGACTCGGTTACAGCGAACTGAAAATTTCTAAAACTTCAAACTTTTCACTTGCCCAAAAGGGCATTCTTTAATAATTGTGCTCAAGTCAACCCAACTTCTACAAAAGTTACCCCTTTTGCATGAAATACTCTGGTCCAGAGACCACATTCCTAGTCTATTGTACCTTTATTAGAGTCGCTGCTAACCCCATAAGTGGGACAAAGGAACAATAGGTAAGGCTCTTTACAGTTTCTATCTCCCCTCCTCCCCCCCGGTGGACACCTGGCCTGGTGTCAACCAGGGAAGGGGGGGGGGCTTTCTGGTCAGCTGGGGAAGTGAATGAGGAAGATACCGTGGCATTAGTAAATGAAAGAAACAACTCTATTGTAGATTCGTCTTCAGATATGAGGAAGAACAAGACGACCCAGAGCCTTCAATTACAGATGCAAAAGCAGCTACAAACGTTTTGAACATTTTTTTGCCACAGAAAACATTTACGAGCATGTTGTGGACCTGTTTAAAATAGTGGATAAACAAATTGACGAGTTGTATATAAAATAGAAAGCTTTTCAACCAAAAATAATATCTTTTTTCAATGTATTGGATTAGCAAATAAGTAAAAAAAAGATATATGTTTAGTTTGTTTATTATTGAGTATATTATTTAATACTTTATTTGTCCCTAATTACTAATAAAAATATTATGTTATTAAAAAGTTTATTATAGAAGTAGTATCTTAGCATGTTGGGACGTTTTTTTTTGCAAATACGGATACAGCGAACCTCGGTTAAATCGAACTTCTGAATCGGTCCATTGAGGGTTCGTTATAACGGGGTTCGACTGTATTTGAAATCTTCATTTCAAGACCTTTCCAACGATACAAGTCTTTTGCTCGTATTCGTATTAGAAGTAAGTTAAAATAAACTTTAAAAAAATGTAAACAGACCTTTAAATGGCGTGCCACGCCCACTTTGACAGATGAAAAATGTAAACATTGGACATTTAACCCAATGCTTCATTTGCAAAGCCTTACGTTTCATTTATTATTTGACTGCGAGCAAGCGGCAGTTTGACTGTAACTGTTTTTGCATTCTTCCTTGCCGTGTTTACATATCTTGGCGCTCTTTCGTCTGGAATGAACGTGTGAAATACTTACACAAAACACGTTTTTTTGTCTTGAAAATTGTTGAGTTCGGAAGTTGTTATTTATCATTTTGTCTGCTTTTTCAATCGTGTTATTAATTTTTTCCTTTTCAGTCACTTTAGAGTATTTAATTATGCCTCGGTCCACGAGAATTTTTAAGAAAAGCTCAGGTAAGATCTATAAAAAATCCGAAAAGTCTGTAACTCAGGTTGAAAACCTTTCACCAAATGGACAACAAACTTGTGCTAAAGAAAGAAAAATTCCTAATATAGATGATTCTTTTTCAGCTGAAAAATACAGTTAAAGGTGTTTTAAATTCTATTATAGACGGGAATATTCTTGCACGTGTATTTAAAAATTTTGTAAATTGCAAAAATTGTAATAGTGGTTTGGAACTGCAGATGTTGAAAAGCACTTCTGGTCTTGCAGTTTCTTTTATTTGGAATTGTTTTCAGTGTGAGTATACTCATGAATTCAGTTCATCTGAATTTCATGAAGGAACACAGGTTGCTACTATTAATACCAGGTACGTACATACGTTGCGTTCCATTGGTAAAGGAGCTGAAGCTGATCGAATGTTTTGCGCGGTGGTGAATCTTCCACAGCCCCTACAAGATTTCAAAACTACAATACAAGACTTTGAAATGCGACTAGGGCAGTTTGTGAGTCAGCAATGCAGAAAGCTGCGAAAGAAGCCATTGTTGAGAACAACAGTGATAATAATATTGCTGTGGCTGTTGACGGAACTTGGCAGAAGCGAGATTACACGTCACACAATGGTGTAGTAACCGTTACCAGTATGGACACTGGTGAAGTAATAGACGTAGATGTACTAAACAAGTACTGTGCTTGCCAAAAAACAAGAAAAATCATGAAACGAACTGCAAAAGTAACTTTCGTGGATTCAGCGGTATGATGGAGGTGAAAGGTGCGTGTAACATATTCAAACGCTTTTGGACATTCCATAATGCACGCTACACGAAATACTTGGGAGACGGAGACTCGAAAGCATTTGATGCGATAGGAAAAGAAAATATTTATGGAGATGAGTTTCATGTGGAAAAATTGAATCCATTGGCCGTGTCATGAAACGCATGGGGTCGAGACTTCGAAGACTAAAATAAAAGATAAAAGGGCAAGTTTATCTGAGGGTAAACGCCGTCTAAACCTCAACAGTGTTCATGCTACGCGCCAAGCCATTTGGGCAATTTTTATGCATAATTTGTACACTGATGAAAATCCACAACATGGTTTTTGTCCTATTGGTGAGGATTCATGGTGTGGGTTCAAAAAGGTCGAAGCCACAGGGAGTGCATACAAGCATAAAAATAATCTACCTGTAGCCGTAGTTGAAGCCATGCGTCTTGTATTTAGGGATCTATCGCATCCTGATTTGCTGAAGAAGTGTGTGCATGGGAACACGCAAAATCCAAACGAAAGTGTCAATAACGTCCTTTGGTCATGTGTTCCCAAATTAACATTCGTGCAAATTGAAGCAATTTCACATGGTGTGTATGATGCTGTATGCACTTTTAATGAGGGAAATTCAGCAAAATTGCAGATTCTTAAAAATTTGGGTATAGAACCTGGAGAATATACTTTACATGCTTTGAAGTGTCTCGACAAAGTAAAACTTTTGAGGGCAAAATATGCCTCTTCCCAACAATAAAAAAAAGAAGGAAGACAAAACGGTATAAAAGAAGAAGAGAAGAACAAAACTAATGCACAGATTGCTGGCTATGGGGTAGGGATGTTTTAACAAGGTAATCTCTTTAAATTGAGTAATATCCAAAAGGTGTTTTTAAAACTGTATAAACATTTTTCTCAAAAACTACATAACATATACTCTTTAAATTTTTACCACCTTTTTCTATACGTATAAATGTATATACTCCAGGTTTACTGAGTTGCATTACTTATTGACATTTTGAAAATGCAATTAAATTTCAACCTAAATTATTTAACTGTAACACTTATGAAAATATAGCTATTTAAAAAAACTATTTACAATTTCAGTCTTTTCCTATTATTTAAATGGCTATAATTTTACGATTGACTGCTTTCAAAATATTCTCAATGGTGCACAATATATACACTCAACATTTATTTTTCTTTATTTTGCAAACCATATGCGAATGGGAAAAACCGTACACTTTTCAAACAATTGAAAAAAAACAAACCCGCAAAGGTATTTATAAAAAAAGTTTAAATTCACGAACGAACACCACCAAAATGTCAAAAGATTTGCTGGTATTTTCAGATAACCTTTCCTGTAAAGTTTAGAATATGATTTTCTCACGAACATGTGTGGTTTGCTTTAAAAGAGTGCAAATATCTTTTCTTCTGAATTACAGGTAGATCTGAAGTCGAACATTTCACTTTCATCTGTTAATGGATTTACCTAGTGCAAACAAATATAGTGTGGTTATAGTCGTCAAATATCGTGTAATTTTAGTCGAGACATCTGTGACATGTTATGAAAAACAGGTTGGAAAGAAAATAAAAATTACACTTTCGCAAAATATATTTAAAAGAGTTTAGAGATGAACATTCAAAAATTTATCAGAAAAAAATTATGTAAATCATTAGAAGCATTCTCACAACTTTTTTTAATGTTATATACACTATCAAACATAGATCAAGAAAGAATAAAATTGATTGAAAAAATAATTTTTATCAGATATGTTTATTGATTGGACAGTTTAAAAAGTTCGCTATATGATGACTATTATAATTTCTGTTCCTAGTTTTGGTTCTCTGTTCGCAATTAATACGAGGCGTGTCCGGAAAGTAAGTACCGTTTCGTTCTACCGCCCCCGCAGCGCTAGTGTCGGAGTTCCGAGCATATGCACACGTGTCTCTGGTTGATTGTCTGTCCACTGACGCCATTACAGCCAGATTGTGTTCTGTTTACATGTGTTAGTGAGTGTTCAAAATGTTTAAGACGATTGCCGATCCCGCCGACTGTGAAGTGCGTTCTGTAATACGGTTTTTGAACGCAAATAATGTTAAGCAAGCTGAAATTCATCGTCAACTTGTAGAGATTTATGGTGAAAATGTAATGGCTGATGGGATGGTTAGAAAGTGGGTTCGACAATTCAATGATTGACGCACCAATTTTCAAGAAGAAGCACGGAGTGGGCGACCTTCTGTTGCCAATGATGGTTTGGTTGCAAAAGTGAAAGAGAAAATTCGTAAAAACAATTCGTAAACGGTTCACAATAAGAATGCTTTTTGACGAGTTTCCACAAATTTCAAAAACTGTTTTGCATGAGAATGTCACAAATCGCTTCAATTATCGCAAAAGATGAAGACGCAGAAAACTGTGTGCAGTAGTGGCTGTCTTCACTGGCGGCATCTTTCTTTGAAGAGGGTATAGACATTTTGATTTCCCGCTATGACAAATTTAATGGTGGTAACTATGTAAAGAAATAGTTTCCGAAATGCTCTTTCATGTAAAAAGAAATTTTGTTTCGAGAAAACTTTTTTTATGCGAGTTTTTCCAAAACGGTACTTACTTTCCGAACACGCCTCGTACATTTGTGGAAATTTTTTATTTCAGTTTTCGGTTTATATTCTCCTGCATAAGAACTGTAAAAAGAAGAATAATTACAATTACGAGCTGTGCCTATATCCTTTATAACAACGACCCTCACAGATATGTTAGAATTCTTACCATGGATTAATTTATTTTAATTTTATTACGATATTTTTGAGATTTGAAAATCTGATATGGGGTTTCAAAACTCCAAAGAAAAGTCTTCTTCTCTTCCTGGGAGTATCAATTTGAGTTCATATCTTCTTTTTGTGTATGAATATGCTTTAAAGGCTTTTGGAACATCGGCTTCATCTTTCCAAAAAACTGGGGTGTTTTCTCTGCGGGTTTATATGTTACCGGCAAAGTTTGAAATCCGGCATACTATAGAATGCCTAGGCATTGTATATAATGCCTAAAACTAGCCGGCAATGTATGAAACGGTTTATATTTCACACATTTCGTAGGCATTCTATAGAATGCCAAATGACAAACCGGCAAAGTATGAAATAAATCGCCGATTTGATTATATAAGAAATAAAGTTGTGCAATTCAAAATTAAATTATTTGCTTCCTGGATGTAATAAGTAGATTCACAATTTATTTTGTTTTCTTTAATAAGAAAGGCATAAACTTTCATACGAAAATTTTCATTTTGCTATACGAATTTTGAATAAAAGATTTTTTAATGGTACTCTTTTATTATTTTTTCTAAATAACATTTATATTTTTGAGGAATGCACGCCTTTTAAATAATAGCCTTATTATGAACTTTTTTCATACTTTGTCTAAATAGCATTTGTCATTCTATAGAATGCCTAGGTATTATATACAATGCCTAGGAAAAGTATATAATAAATCTCATATTTCATACTTTGCCTAAAAACGCCCGGCATTCTATAGAATGCCGGCATTTCACACATTGCCGGTAACATATATATGCGCTTGAATCTTTGATACACTCTATACTATCAATTTTATTTAAGATTTGTTCTGAATATTCTCCCTTATTGAAAGTAATAGCGATTCCATTATTCCTTATTGTCTTCACATTCTTCATTTTAGCTTCGTAGGAAGGAAAAATAGCATAAGAGAATTTTCTTAGCTGGTTTCCCTTCATTTATTGAAGAATCCTTTGGGTATGCTATTACGCTTGGAATTTTTGTTTAGATGCTCTTAATGGTTGCTTGTTTTTAAAGACTTCAGCAAAAATCCTGACCGCACAATTGTCTGTTGTTATGAAATTCTCTAGTAATGATGTGGTTTTCAATGAAGTTTGTGTTTGGGAGAATTGCTCCTTACTTATAGCTTCTATGTATGTTTCTTTATTTTCACTAGTTGCTAAAATCCAAATCTAACTATTTTCAATAGTTATTACCTATTAAAATGGCAATATTCATTTGTAATGAAAAGTCTAAACGAACGACAAAATTCATCTTTTCTTCTTAAGCCTTTTTAACCCATTAACAGTCAAAACTATAAGGAGTGGATTTTTTTCTAAACGAATAATATTAATTATTGATTTGAAACTAGATAACATTAATTTATAGAAAAATTGACAAAAATCGTCTTACCTTTCGAAAATTCGAGTTTTGTGTTTACACAACGTCAGCGGGATAGGAATATGGATTTTAAGTCAGTTGAACATGTGAGGGGTTATCTTAGAGTTGAACACTGTAAAACTGTTTTAGTTTTGTTATGTGTCATAAAGCTATAGATCACTTAACAGGTAATTAATTAATTATCAAATTTTATTTTCTTTTTTCCGTTACAAATTATTGATTATTTGCATTAAATAGCTCCAAGCACTAAAAGTTTCATAACAATCGTGATGTACACTACATTACAAATTTTGCATTGATAAACAGTCTGACTATGGCATTTTTTAGAATGCCGTCTTCTGTTTTATTCGGACTTTATGATAAAATGCCTACTTTCTCTATGTAATGGCTGTTGGATACTGAACTTACTAGTTTTTCCTGACACTGATCAATATCTGGATAACTCTCCACTTCCCTTTCAAAGGTTTGGTTTGTTTCGTTTAGTTATATTAACGTCCCATTTTGAAGCAACACGAGGGCTATTTTGGGACGGACCTCGCACTTTTGAACCGCGGTCAGATGACGAAGACGACACCCGAGCTGGCACCACCTCTCCAAACTTACACGCCACACCAACGACGGAATATGAATAAAAATCTCTTAAGAATTTGGTACTACACCGTTATTGAAAAAGCTCTACTGTATGGTGCAAGTGTTTGGGGAGGGGCCTTGACAAAGAACCAAATCGATAGACTTCACAGCATTCAAAGAATATTCTTACTGAAATTTACAAGGGCTTTCCGCACTTCATCCACCAATGTCCTCAACGTACTCACAGGAATTTCTCCCCTTCACATAGTAGCCAAAGCCGAGTTTATCAAATCCCAAATCTGGGTTAACCGGTCTAATGAATATAACACCATTTTCGATATGAATCTCTTAGATAAATACGTGCCATTTAAAAACATTCCCTCCAGACAGAAACTTATTAACCTTGACAGTAACATTCCAAATGCCGACTATGAGGTATACACGGACGGATCCAGAATCGAAAATGAGACTGGATTCGTCGTATGCATTCTCAAATATGAAATTAATATCCAGAACCATCTATTTAAACTGAACACCTTCAACTCGGTATTCCAGGCAGAATTAGCCGCAGTTGAATTCGCAGTCAACTGGGCTGTCAAAGAGAAAGTGAAAGTAAACATACATACTGATAGCCTCTCTTCGATATCTGCCATTAATAGCACAAATACCAGATCTGAATTCGTTAACAAAGCAAAATCAAACATCTTTAAGGCAAAGAACATGGGCGGCCTTTCCTGGGTTAAAGCCCATGTGGGAATTCCTGGAAACGAATTGGCCGTCCAACAAGCCAAATTGGCCATAACATTCGGTGAGAAATTTGTCATTCCTGCACCCTACTCCCACCTCAAATGCCTCCTAAAGAATTACATAGCAAACAAATGGAATGAATATTGGAATAACTATGATTCAGCTTCGGAAATTAGGGTGAGAGGCTACATTAATCAGCTAAGCCCAAAATTTTTAATCCATAATAAGTTTTTAATATATTTTCTCAGTGGGCATGGTCCATGCCCATCTTACCTTCATCGCTTTAAATTGTTAGATTCTCCACACTGTATCTGCGGAATGTTGGGTGATGCAGATCATTATATCTTCTGCTGTTCCCTCACCATAGAGTTCCATCTAATTAAACCCGCAGATGAACACAAAAAAGCGTGGTTTAACAATCTCTTAACAAATAGACAGGCTATCACCAAAATGGAAGGCGCTTTCAGAACCAGCAGGAACATTTGCGACACACTGACCCAGGAAAGAGACCATAACTGACTCCAATGATGTCTTGAGTGTCCGTGTTACTTCTATCTTATCATTTTGAAAGACTGTTCTTACTCTTTTTATCTTTTACCATTTTGCCAAGGACTTTTCACTTGACATCTCCTCTCAGGATTGGTTTTCATTTCACACTTTCTACAGTTCAGCTTTCTGTCCTCCTGAGTTTCCGCCTGTTGAGTCTATTTTTATTATTATTTACATGATTTGAGCTTTTTAAGAAATACTTTTTAATTTTTATTTAATTTTTCACTGAATGACTCAGTTCTATAGGTTTATAGTGCTCTCCACTTGTTTATGCGTTTTTTAACTTATTGCACCCTGTCGGTTCCTTGGTGTGCGATTCTCTCGGCGCCCTAGGGCAGCTATTGGTCCATGAGCCCCGACAATAGATGACTGTTCTAATTCCCGAGTCTCTCCGAAGTTCTGGAAACCTGTTGCCACGTTGTCAATGCCCTAACGGTTGTTTAGATTTTTTTTTGGGGGGGGAAGGGGCTATGCATTCTACTTTTTGACCTTGTTTTTATTTTTAGACCTGAAAATTTCATTCCTTTTCTTCTCCCATTGGCCGTTTTTATCCTGTATAGGACATAAAGTAATTTTTAACTTGCGCAGTTTTACCCGAAAAAACATTCTGCAATTGATAATTTGATATTCCGTTTTACGCGGGACGTGGATTACCGTTGACTAACGGAATTTCTTCCTATCTATCTCAGAAGTAATTATTATTATTATTATTAATTTATGTATTTTTATATTCTATGTTTGGTACAGTTTTTATTTTTGTTTTGTGTGTCGTTTGATGTGTAGTGTTGTTTGTGTGTGTTTTGTTTTTATACTATGGGGTTTCAATCTTTGACCTATTTATATATCTGATTTTTACCGCTTTTTCTGTGTTTGTTTGTTTCTTTATCAATACTTATCTATTTTTTAATATATTTTTACTGTTCCTTTCTTGCCCGAGCAGTAAATCAAGATTTTCTCTCCCCACCGAGGTGGGTCGAACCATGTTTACACTCCCACATCTCTTGTATTTAAAATTACTGCCCCTGTTCGGGCAATGCCTGTATCATCTTATTGTACCCAATAAATCCCGTCCTCCACATGCTGGTGAAGCTCTCCCAGCTGGTCCTCTACCGGCCTTACACCCTTTTTGGGTAGGCCGGGCCAGTGTGGGTATTTTTACGCCACACCAACGGGAGAGCGTTTGGCACTACGTATGCTTTAGCGTGTAACAGGCCCCACACACGGCGGATCTTCAGTGGAATCGGGTTTCGAACCTAGAACCCTCCTGGCCCCTAAGCCAAGACCTTACCACTAGGCCATCGCGGCCTCTCCCTTTCAAAGGAAGTTTACAGAAAAAATAATTCGAACTCACGTCTAAATTCCAAGAGAGAATTTTTCAGTAAAAGAAATTCTTAATATTTCACACGTGCTTGTCAAGGTTGCATCAACGTAATTAGTAAATATTGGCCCCCGCTATATTTTCCCACGGAATTCCCATCCTGTCACTGGCTGCTAAATTGTCACATAAATCGACTTCTACATTTTTGTGTTATACTGTTCAATATGACGACATTGGAAGACAAAAACTTTTTTCAACTGCGTTCTTGAATAATGGGCCTGCAGTATTAGATAGTAAAACATTATTTTCATTAGTCAAAATATTTGCATTTCTTACTTCTTCATCACCAGCTTTTACATTTTCTGGAGAAACAGTAACAAAATCGATTTCATTCTGTTCACCATCATCAAAAAATCTTTGAATGTCTTCTTCTAACGTAAAATATCTCGTTTTAAGAATTTCTTTGCGACCAGAAGGAGAAAAATTGCTACAGTATCTAACGCAGCGAGACTGAAGCACCATTTTCCCGCTGACGATGAGTCAGCGCAACACCTGTTTCATCAACCCTCTTTACAAAATTACAAACAACTAATTAGTGGATTGTTGTCATACCCTGTGACCTAGACTAAAATGAGATCACCTCTGATACTCATGTTTCTCTCATTGTATTTCTTTTGCGAAAAGACCAGGTCAACTATTTTGGTTAAAAAAGTTCTTGTTGTTGATGATCCCCGAAGATCAGCAGAGCTACATCAGGTCCATGAGCCTGTGCACCCTCAAGAAATCCAAGGCAATAGAGTATTAGAAACCAGATCCTGTTTGGAAAGCCCCAGCATGCAAGAATATGATCAGGAGTGGCCTGTTCTGCAGTACATTTTGGACAGATCTCAAAACACTTAGAATTAACAGAGAAAGTCAAACTTCTGATTATCTGACTATCTACTATCTTATTCATGGCTGGGGAAAAAAGGGCAGCTTCTGTGGTCAAAGACTGGAGAACCAAAGGTAGAAGATTGACTTAGCTCCGAAGCCAGGATATACCCCCTAGCACTGGGTAGCTCAGGTACCTCGGGATCGCCACTTCTCGTACTCGCTCATATGAGCGAGCCCCTGAAACAAAAAAGTACTTGAATAGGAGATCCTGTGTGGATCTTTGCTTTGTGTGACTCTTGATAAAGTGCAAAGCCAGATTAATACATCTTGTTTTAGTTTTTCACTGTGTTCTATACTTAAATAGGAGATCCTGTTTGGATCTGTGCTTTGTGTGGCTCTTGATAAAGTGCAAAGCCAGATTCCTACATCTTGTTTTAGTTTTTCACTGTGTTCTATTCTTAAATAGGAGATCCTGTTTGGATATTTGCTTTGTGTGACTCTTGATAAAGTGCAAAGCCAGATTAATACATCTTGTTTTAGTTTTTCACTGTGTTCTATACTTAAATAGGAGATCCTGTTTGGATCTGTGCTTTGTGTGGCTCTTGATAAAGTGCAAAGCCAGATTCCTACATCTTGTTTTAGTTTTTCACTGTGTTCTATTCTTAAATAGGAGATCCTGTTTGGATCTTTGCTTTGTGTGACTCTTGATAAAGTGCAAAGCCAGATTCCTACATCTTGTTTTAGTTTTTCACTTTGTTCTACACTTAAATAGGAGACTCATTTTTAAAAATAAAATATATGTTCAAGCCGAATATTTTTTAATGAAATATACCCTACTAAATAAGTGCCGTTCGTATAAGATTTGTTTGGTAGTTAATTTTTCATACACATTTGTTATGGGTGAGCGCAAATCAGCGGGTAATTTATTAAGCAGATGAATCGCGTCTGTCAGTACAGCGGGCTTTTACTAATAAATTTTTTCGCAAATAATCTTCAACTGTTTTTGCTGCTTTACTTATTTTTGAAGTGATTGTCATGAACTAAAAAGAACAACTATATTTATTCCTTTTATTATAAATTAATAATTCTCCAAAAAGAACAACTATATTTATTCCTTTTATTATAAATTAATAATTCTTTCTTAAAGATAAATAAAGTCAACTACATCCATTCACAGCTGTAACATAACACTTCACTGAGGATTTACAGGAATAAAAACGCATTACAATTTTTCACCTATTTCGAATTCGATTTACTGTGGCCTTACTTTTATTTCCACAGTTGCTAAGTTTTCATGTTGCCGCCATGGATACCAGTTAACGGTCTGTGGCTCATTAGTGCCAGGTTTGTAGACCCCATTTAGATGGCAGAAAACTGTTGAATCTTCATACCACCATCCTCCCTTGTATAGTTGTGCTCTCTCACTATTGCCTTTGTCTTTCGTGGAAAATGCATGATTATTTTGGTACCGCATGGCGTCACCTATAAAAGTAAAATAAAAGAATTAATATCTTACATCAATTGCTTAGCACAAAACTAATTTCTTAACAGTAGTAAGTCGCTATTATGCTAGTCGCTGTTCAGGATTTCTTGCTTTAAACAGGACAAACTTATATCACAAAAATTTTATATAAAAATGAATTTGTCACTTTACCATTTTAGAAATATTTAATTATAACCAAATAAACTTGACAACTTTCAATTCGAAACAAATATTATAAAATCGAGAGTGTTACGGTTGTGTTAGGCCACTGAAACATTCATTTTGATATAGTCAATGCTGATACGTTTTAATTCTAACGATGTTGTGCAATTCCATATCTTGAGGAATTGAATTATTTGTTAACCTCTTGAGAAATGCAATTATTTATTTTAAGATAGAGCAGAGTAGAAATCAAAACGGAAATCATTCTATGATAGGAGAATATGGAGATATTGATGAATCTCAACGTTTCACACTTTCCTGAGTCCGAAAAACACAATTTTGGAATGAGTCTGTGAACATGATAACTTTTTGAGCTCCAGAGATGAAAATTGGATTTGCACAACAATAGTAGATTTTTTTTCAAATTTTGGACCAAATCCGTCCATGGGAAGTCTGTCCGTGTTCATGTGAACATGATAACTCAAAAACTTAAATAACTTGATATATAAAATTTGGTACACAGTTTTAGCATTAGGAATGTAGGTCAGATTTTGAACCAAATCCATCAACTGGTTGACTGTCTGTCGGTCTGCATATTCGTATACATCTGAACATGAGAACTCCTAAACGCAATGACTTAGATAAATAAAAATTGGTATGAGGTCTTCTATCCCTCATTTTAGATCTATGCTCAATTTTCGTTTCAATCTGTTGATACAAGGCGACCAAATTATTTTCTTTATCTTACTACGACGCAAAATATCGCGTCATATTGTGTATTGGCGCAGTTTGCTGTCGCTTGGCGTACTCCCATTAGTATTGTTGTTCATTCCCCTTGGCGCTCTGAAATTGTAGTAAACCCCAAGCCAGTGTGGCTGAAATTTTGTGTGATATCTATTATAAAATTTGATACTCCAAAACGTTCCACAAAATCTTAGCATTTGTGACGTTCTGGGCATTAGGTCCGCATTTTATTACGGAGGGCGGGGTAACACCTTGTTGGGGAGAAAGAGAAAGTCTAGGAAGCTCACCCCGCTGGTTATTTATAAGTATTCTACTGCAAACCTTCCAATTATCCTCATGAAAGAATCTTTTACTAAAAATATTAAGATTTGATGACTTTAAGAGTCAAAGGACTCAATAAACTAATAACATTTGTAGGATTTATTTTATTTCATATTTCAACAACATCACACTCAGTATTGATCGACAGAAATCAAATCTTTCATATCTAATACCTTTAATATAAAAATTAATTGATTTTATTTATTATTTATTAATTTTATATAAAAATATTTTAATGCAAAAAATTCTCATCTCTATAGCAAACCAGTGAGAAAAATAAACTTTATACTAAAGAGAGTAAAAATAAAAACAAACTGAAGTAAAATTCTCTGGCTGAAACCGGAAGTGTCGCCTAGTTAAATTAAAGTCCCGTGTTTGAAGCAACAGGAGGGCTAATTTGGAACGGACCTCGCAATACTGAACTGTAGTCAGATAACCAGGATGACACCTCAGCTGGCGTCCCCTCTCCTCGGATTTCGAACCCGGAACCCTCCGGCTCCGAAGCCTTACCACTAGGCCACCGGGGCCTTGGCTGAAAGCGGAAGTCAAGTTCTTTGTTGACAAACAGCAAGACTAATACAAAGTGTGTCCTGGCAGATTTATTACTTCAAAAATTGATAAAGAAAGGAATATTTAATTAATTTCCAAGAAGTCTTCACAATATTTGTATTTCATTTTATAGCTTCTTAGTATTCGCGATCAAAATTTGTTGAAAATCTATATTTTTTAAAGAAAACGGAAACTTGGTTGCATTTTAGTATTGTTGTATATTATTTCTAATATTCAGAAGTATTGTTACAAACATGGAAAGTCGCTTCCCAGCAATGTTAGTCTTATGGTTGGGAAGAGAGTTTCACAAGGTTAAGCATGGATTGACGTGCAACGACTGTTCCGGAATCGCTGACCTTGGCGACCATTTTGGCGACTTGGCGACAAATAGGTGATTCCAGAAAATGCAACCCTTTTCTCGATATTTCTATTAGGAAAGAAAAATACATCTGAATATACGAGAAAACTCTATGTGACATCACGGCCTGTCGGAGAGAGTATATAAGGACCGCGCCTGGATCAGACGGAGTAGTTTTGATCCATTGGAAACGACTTTAGAGTTTCGTCTGCAGTGCGAGCTAGGAAGCTGGTGAGCTGAGCGCTATTGAAAGTGCTGTTATTGTCGTTATTAGTTATTTGCTGATTCTATCAGTTAGTAGTTAAGTGCTGAACTGTTATAACCTGTGAATTGTTGTCTGTTTACATTGCTAATCTGTGCAAGAACTATTGTTTCCTGTTACCTGTGCTACGTGTTTTCCTACATATTTGTGAATAAACCTTCATTCTCATTATCCTTCGTGTTGGATTGTTTACACCATACACCCACAGAAAGACTTTTGTAACAGTATTTAAAATGTCTAAGTAAGAATAAGAATTCTTGATTGGACTTCTATAAAAAAGTAAGCGTCTTGATCATTATACAT
This sequence comes from Araneus ventricosus, assembly GCA_013235015.1. Classification (NCBI taxonomy): domain Eukaryota; kingdom Metazoa; phylum Arthropoda; class Arachnida; order Araneae; family Araneidae; genus Araneus; species Araneus ventricosus. The sequence goes on along the minus strand of BGPR01026555.1, from coordinate 2,674 downwards.
TATATCCAAAGTAAATAAATTCGATAGAAAAATACAAATGATTGATTTTTTAATATTCGCCCTTTAATTCAGAACTATCTTCCTAGATGGCATCGAAAATGATCGCAGTTCATAAAAAATTCTGTTTGTTAATATTTAATGATTTATTATTATATTTCGTGCTTGCAGTTTTTCCCCATTTGTGTGTGTGTGTGACACCTACACTCTAAATAATTTTTTTCCTTCTGTCAAATTAAAATATCGTCTTTTTTAAGTGCAAGAATAAATGTATAATATTTTGGTTTGTTTATTCATTCAAAAGTTTGAAAACTCTTTCGAAGGTATTTTTTTATATATATTTTTATGTTTTACTCTATTGACTTTTTACTCTAACGAGACTGGTATTCTAATGATGTTCGTATTCTAACATGAATGATTCCTTATCTTCAGTAAACTGAATTCTTTTTTTGTTGTTGTGTTTCCAGGAAAGTATACTTATTCATATTTTTTAAATCCATAATATTTATTGTGAAAGAAAATGGTTCAATATAAATTTATTAAAAATATTTTATAGAGAAAGGAATGTTGCTTTTGTTTTGGTATTGTGAGATACAATTCCAGTGGATAAAAATTTATTCAAAATTATGAATGAATGAAAGCTTTGAGAATATGATTCTTCATTAGTACGTTCATGAAAATTTTTCTGAGAATTGGTAATTCGCTTCAAAATACTACTTTCGTCCTTACAATTTATTTCTGTGTGTGTGTTTCCAAATTTCCTATACTTACTAATCAGGGTTGCCATGTTGGCCTTTTTAAGGCCAAATTATGGAAATTTGGCCTTTTTCAAAGCCCTTGGACTTAGGAATTTTCATTTGGCCTTAAATTCAATTTTGGCCTTATTTTCATTAAAGACTTTTCGAACAATTTTTAATTACTTATTCTATTGTTTTTAATAAATTTTTGATGTTACACATTTCAAATAATATATAATGAGATGTCAAACGAAATAGCTCCTGAATAGAACAAGGATGTTTTAAATTTCTTTCACTTGATTTTTTTAATAATAGAGCATTAAACATATGCCTATCAAGTGGGGCTTCGTTTTCATGAAGGATAGCTTTTTCTAACATCAAATGAGGTTTTCAGTCAATTTATCAAATTTGGCCTTATTTTTGAAGAAGGTTTGGCCTTATTTTTAAAAACGGTTTGGCATTATTTTTAAGAAGGTTTGGCCTTATTTTGAAGAAGGTTTGGCCTTATTTTGCTATTTTGGTCTGGTAACCCTATAAGAAGAATATCAACCATATTCAATAAAACATTATTTCGTGAAATATCAAATTTCTTTAAAATTCCTTACCTGCATCTCCAGAGTAATCATTGATATGGATAACGTAACTGCTTGACAAGGTAAAGCTCTGGTAAATTGCAAAACCTTTTTCTCCATTCTCGGCTTGCAATTCGAAACGTATTTTGCATCCTCCTTCACACAAAACACGTATGTTCTCATTACCTGATAGGGGCAAAAAAAATTCGAGTCAAAAACCAAATTTTTGGAAAATTTGTTTAATGCACTTTTGAATCAATACTTAAAACGGATGCAAAATTACACACCTAACCAAAACTCTTGCGTTATGTTCCCGAAACCATTCTTGTAGCTTTCCCAGTCCTTATAGAAATCTTGTTGAACTGGGAATTTTCCTCTTCTTTGGATCACCTAGAAAATAAACTTTACTTATCTTTTATCTTGATTCAATATTTATTTTTTTCTGCAATAAATACAAACTATGCACCAACAGAATATTTTCTCTTCTGTACGGGTTTGTAAAAAGCTATATCAGAAGGATTTCGTAAAGAATTTATCTAATCTGTTTATCTTCTAATTCACTCTATAGATAATTTTACTCCCTTGTTTTATAATATAGTCGTACCGCGAAGTTACACAATGGAGGTACAGGTGAAAAGTACGTTTGTCTGAAACTAATACTGTTTATAAATCCATGCAAATTTTTATTAGTTAGTAGTAAGGTTTAGGAAGAATCTCCTTAAGTTTTTCGAACGTCTTCATAACATGTTTTAAGATTGATTTTTTCATCTTGTCTGCTTGTGGCTAGATTGCATCAGCATTTGCATTCTGGGCCTAGCTACTTTTGCATAACGTAATTTATAGAAAAATGCCGGCCTAATATTATTATCATGTTAATAAAAGCGAAAGTGAATATTCCGCTTTGAATTTAATGTCTAAAGAAATGATTTCATATATAATAACTTTAACATTAGAAAAATTACGTGAGTCAAAGTTAGGTAGTAACGTTAACAATTTTTTAATTTCATTACAACAATAAAAAGCATTGCTATAAATTGTATTTAAAATTAACTGTGAATCATTTTTTAATATTAAAGAAAAAATTGAACGGAACTAAAATTAATATCACTTGAAAGCCATTTTTTGAATGTTTAAGTGGTTGAAAAATGTTTTTGTGTGTAATATGATCCCAATTTATTTAAGAAAAACTTTAAAATTTCGATTAATTTTTAATTTATCAACATTATAATTGAAATTTCGAAAACCTCTTTATTAGACAGCATCTATTACCGAAGATGTAACGGTGTGCAAAAATTGATAGCGCTAGATCTAGCGATCTGCGAGCGTTGTATTCCATGCGTAACGATTTTTACCGAAACTATTCCCGCC
>BGPR01026554.1:0-21435 GCA_013235015.1 Araneus ventricosus | reverse complement strand
TTTTTTATTTAGTTATTTATTTATATCACGCAATTGTTACCTGTTATTTTATTTTTTTACAGAGAAAAGCATCGATGATTTCATATCAGTCAAAAGCCAGTCATTGTTTTCTAGAATCAAAATTGATTATAGTTTTCTCAACGAGAGTTCCTCTTCATGGGCGAATAACGCTTCGTTTCTAAACGCGAAAAAGACAGTCTCAATGCTTAGAGCAGTGAACGATACAGCTGAAAGGGCGGTAAAAAATATGCAGGACTTTCATGGTTTAATAACGGTTGAGGAGGAACTAAACAATTTTTGTTACGTTGCGTAGAAGAACACATGAGGATCTATCCTGACAGTAAAAAGCAAACATTGAAACGAAAAATGCACAGTAATGTTTCTTTTACTGTAGTATGGTAATAAATATCTGCTTTGAATAAATTGGTGTCTTATGTACCAAAGAAACATACATTTTGCAATCTTTCCATGGTATTCCCCGTACAAGATTTCACGTTCAAGTTTGACCTAAAGGCACGGGTTACCGTTATCTTATAATACGTTTTATTTATGTTACTGAGGTGAAATAGAAAAAAAAAAATAGAGAGTATGCGTATTCGATTTTGCAAGAAAAATTTTTTCCCTTGTATCTTGTGACATCCTAATAAACAAAATATTGTTTTGAGAGTGAGGGCGATTGTCCCTGTAGGTAAAAAAACAAAATGCATGGTAGTGATTTAAGTAAAATATAGCTTTGTGATCGACTCTGGGCGGACCTTACATTTTATTTGAACCTCTAATGAGAGTTGTGTGTGTTTGTAATGACCTTATTACCTAACTCGCAGAAAATTGTTCCAACCAGGGCCAAATTAAGTCCTGTCGAGAACCTATAGACAATAAAAGCTTTGGGGTTTCGATTTCCCTTCCTCAACTTCCAAAACCAAATATTTTTCTTAATGATTCTCATTTAATCTCTACATAAGCAGTTTTCAAGTAACAAATATTAGGACAAACTGAAATGATAAAATATTTAATTGTGAAACACGTTCGGGAGAGTTGGTTTCAGTATCACACAAATAAAAAAAATGTAAAATTTAAATTACAAGGTAATATTAAGTTTTACAGGACTATTGAGTTAGCCAGTCGACTGCAAAACGAACTGGATCACATTAATTTACAAGCGAATTTGAAAATATGAAAAAATCCTAAAAAATAAAGAATACGAAATTTAAGCAATGATTGATTTATAATTTGAATAAGTTCGAATACACGGCTCTTGTAAATAAAATGAAAGCATTTAATTAAATTAGCTTGGAAGAAATGCGAAAAAGAGGATTATGAGGCTCCGGTTGCCCCAAAAGTTGCAAGGCCCCTAGGCAGTTGCCTACTTTGCCTATTTGATAATCCGGGCCTAGTTTCACTCACCACACTAGCGGTTTTTTGCGATGGATCACTAACATACGCTTCCAGAGCCGTCAGACACTTTTGAAACATGGCTTACCCCACCGGTGTATTGGGCGTAGTAGTAGAGTCGGTCTTACTAGGTGCGCGGCCGAATTGGGAACCATTTTGGTCAGCCCTGATTCCCAACCAACTTGCACCAAAGCTTTAAAGAATGAAAAAAGGCCTATTTATGGACTTTCCATCCTACGAAGATCTGATGATGATCGAGCCTACGCCCCTCTCCCCCAAACCGAGGCATAAATCTTTGAAAAATACCAAATTGTCAAGTTTCCCTTTTCACAGTTGAGGTTTCAACCATCAAATAACATGATGGGGGAGCAGGATGTCTCCTACGGGGGGGGGGTACGATCTGCTGAACAAGGGGAGGATGTAATGATGACCTCTTAAACTTTTGCTATATTTTGAATTATCTACTAGTTAAATAGCCCTTCTGACAATGGACTCGTCTCCGGGACCAGGGGCGAGGTGTCCCGTAATCAAGTTAAATAGCCCCTAGGACCCCGACTTGAGTATTAAACGAGTGTCTTGGCCACCATGTTCATGAACCTGAACTCCTTGGGCTTCTTCATATATTCATTTAATAATTCAATGTTTGCTAAGGAACACCAAGCACAGCATATGTTATCCTAGCTTTCAGTGTTTCAATATCACAAACTGATGTGGCAAAGACCCCTTTCCTTTACATAAACACAAAAGAAGAAATTAAGAGATATAATATCAGAAGATCGTGGCGACCCATATGCTAGGAAACTTTTCGTCCAGGAGCTAACGAAATGCAGAATCTCAGTGAGGGAGAGTTTTATGGTCTTGACATAAAACTCTCCCTCACTGAGTTTTATGGTCTTGACATCTAGAAGGCTGAGTTTGGTTTCACGGAATCCAAAGTGCGTTGCGCTTTTTACCCTCATGGATGTCATTTAGTTAAAAATTAACATTTTATTCACTGCTTGCGTTTACGATCTATCACCGTCTATTTGATGATAAAAAATATAACTTCAAAAAATAGGGCTATGCAATGATAAACATTTTGGCAATGGCGTGCAATTTATGGAGTAGTGGAGTAGAGTGAAATCTTTGAACCTCCACATTAGAATTTTGAATATGGAATCGAATCTGTAATTTGCTCACAAGAGAAAAATTTGTGAATTTAATTTAGATCACTAATTAGCGCTCTTTACAAAATAAAAAATGCAAGTATTGTAGCTATCAAATTTTGAAAAATCCTATTGAAATAATTTAAGAATTATGAAATGATTGTCGTTCGTCGATGCCTTCAGTTGGGCTGTATAATTCTGCCCTGCTTTAAATGATAGAGCTCTCGGATATAAGCCGTAGTTAGCTCATCGTAGCTTAATAGTAATAGTAGCCCAAACAGTAATTTTGAAATATTTTAATTGACCATACTTGAAACGACTGCGCTGATGATTCTTCGTTGTTTAAAAGACGGAGAGTGTCCAGTACTATTGTCTATATTTTACATGGTTATTTTGTGCTAACATTTTGTTATCAGGGAAACACTTCAGGATCGTAATGTTAGAGATTTTGTTTGTAAGTATCTGCTTTTATCATGTCTGCTCTGAACATTCAGCTGCACTTCTCAACGCAGAAGAATTGGGAAAAGGGGGTTTCGTGATAATCTTTCGATATGGGTCGTTTTATTAATACAGTAAACTCTCGCTACAATGATATCAGATACAACGATAAATCCCTCTACAGCAATAAAATTGTGTGGTCCGGTGAATTTGCACAGAACATAATGTCAATATCCCCTCAATATAACGATATTCTGTACAGCAATAAACCCCTGTACAACAACATATTTTTTAAAATCTTAAGCCATTTTTTCCTCTGTAACAATATTTCATGGAGGATAAGCAAATTGATAATGACAAAAATTCGAAAAATGGCGATGTTTCAGATGGTTAAAGAATGTGTTTTGAAACTTCAAAAGTATTTACCTCAGCTTGAAGAAAAAAAGTGGCAAAATGTCTGGAATTAACGTGGAGGAATATTTAACAGCGGATGATGATCTTATGGTTTGTGAAGGAGTTACTGAAGATAACCTATTTAAATCACAGACGAAATAGAAAATGAGGATGAAGAACATGATGATGATACAGATACATCGCAATCTTTACCGATATCCCTTTATCGACTTCAATCAGGAGTGGCGCCAGTGTGGGGGGGGAGATCCCGCTGTCGGGGATGCTGTGCCACCCCCCGTCGGGGAAAATTTTTGTACTCCGTTCACGCAACGGGGTATTCAACTAATAGATAAATAAAGATCTGGTGAAAATTTTATACCAATTTCATTACACTTTCCCCCTGTACAGCAAGTCGTGCCCCCCGGCGGGCAGACACTAGCGCCACTGCTGTCTTCAATCAGTTCAGTCCCTACGAGCAATTTTTTTGAAACCTTTCATCCACAAATGAAAATCACTTTCGTGCATTAGACTCTATGCAAACCTTGTTAGTTGATTTAACAGTTAAAAAAATGAATAAGCAAAAGAAAAAATTGGATTTTTTCGATAAATAAGTTTCTCAGGTATGTGACCTATTTTACTGTATAGCTGAATTTTCAAATTTTTGTATGCCTTAACAAACATCACTCTGGTGATGCTTTTTTGCAAAATGTATATTGTTATATTGTGTCCACATTAAAACAACCAAAATTTAACTTTTTTATATCTTAATTGTATCGCCCCTCGATATAACAATTCATCCCTCTATAAAAATATCTTTATTTGGTCCCCAAAGTATTGTTGTAACGAGGTATTACTGTAGTTTGCAGGGACAAATTTCAGTTCGAAACTTTTAATGATCACTTGATAAGTGATTTCACATTGTGGTGGACTTCTTACTTTTATCAGACAGAAATGTACTGCACGGTATATGACTGTACAGAAAGAACTTCATAATGGCACATGGAAATACGAAACCTGAGGAAGCTAATATTAGTTTTTAAAGCTTAAAATATATTTAGGTCAACACGATAATCAGATTGGTTAATTCAAGAAAAAAATCACTTTTCCATGATAAAATCGATTATCTCCGGAAATCATCAGTTGGACTAAGACTGTCAGCCAGGGCAACTGATCCAAGACAATTTCGTTGCTATAGAAACTCTCTGTTTGATTTGTAACCGCAACTGAAGCACGCGAAGGTTTATTTCAAGAGACACGAGAGCTTCTTGTTCAAATCGTTTCAAATTCTCATCATAAAGCTTTTGGAGGGAAAATGTGCCCGAGGATTGTTTCTGTTTGAATTAGTGCTGGATTACTACATCTTGCATTACTTCCTTTTCTAAGTAAAGAATTTCATTTACAGTTTATTTATTATTATTTATGAGACATGTTGAATATATTCTCGTTCAATTACTAAATTTTGAATTCTTTAAAAGAAGATCAAGCTTTTTTAGATCTTGGTAATATGATTTACTTAAATTTTAAGTGCTCAGTTGTTTAATTATAGGAGTAAGATCTTTATCCAGTTTTATGCGTGCATGGAATGGTAATAACTCTTAATTAAAATTATTATTCTATAAAAACACAATTATTTCAAATTAATAAATGTTTGTGCATCCTGATTATCTTTTACACAACTTGTTTAGAATGTTGATGGCTCTACAATGAGTTTAGTTAGCTCAAATTAACATCTGCATCGTAATCACAAATCAGCTTTTCATATTTTCTGAGACACATATGCTACATTCAGCTACTGGTCAATTTCAAAGGCAGCTCTTTTCATGATATTTTTCTGCCAAAAACCAAATCTTTATTGCAAAGTTCTTGTCATAAAGCTGTTAATTTTTTGGGAGGGTGAGAGTGAGAGGAGATTCTGTTGGAGGATATGAAATTTATTTCTGTTTTGCATTTTCAGCAATAATGCTCCTATATTAATTATTTTGCAGCAATTACGAATGTTTAAATATATCTCTAAATGAAATTTAAATTCCATTTAGAGATATCTTAATCATTGTATTGTTGTATTAATTGTATTTTTAATTGTTCAGTAAAAGAAACATAATTAAAACTGAACATAACACTTAAAAAATGTAAAGAAAAAAGATTGTACTGACATTAATTTTTTTTAAATTTTGTTTAATGTTATTAAATATTTTGTAGAGTAGACTTTATTTTTTTCAACCACCTTCAGCCAATAAGCATTTGGTTAATGATGCACACACACGCATACCAAAAAAAATTATTTCTTCTTAGTATATGAATATAAAAAATGGGATACATCAAGAATACTTGATTTCCACCCAGTTTTATTAATTATAGAATTTATTATATTTCAACAAATTTAATTTTCATTACATTATTTTAAAGAGTCATACCTGCAATATCTAACATTAGAAAACCATTCATCGTTAATATTAAAAATGTACGCAAATTGAATAAGAAAAATTTATTTAAGAACTGGTGTGAAAAAACTTCTTACTCATTCACAGCTTTTATTCTGAGTTTGCGGTATACCATTAAACATGTGTTAGCAATTAAAAAGTTATCATCTTTGAAATTTTAATCTCATCTATTATTTTAAAATTTCAAATGATACACAAAAATTAATTATAATGTCCTTTTACACGCTGTAAAATGACATTATATGAACAATAAATGTTCGCTTAAAAATTGAAAAATTTCAAGAAATTGCTTATTCTATATTAATGTTTGATTTCAATTTTGAACAAAAGTTATTGACTTATTCAAGTATGAAGAAGGACAAAAGGTTATACATTTTAAGGAAGAAAAATTACCCTATCATCAAATTAGCACAGTATAAACTAACATATTAGTGATAGAAATTTAGAATCCTTTACAACTGTTTCGCCAAGGCATGCCAAACCAGCCAATCGGTATCTTGATTGCATTAGCAGACATCTTATTTCTTGGCGTTATGCTGGTGATGGAGAGATTTGGCGGAGGAGGTACAGGATTATAGATTTTTATCTATTAGCATCAATTATGAAATATGTAAAATTTTGAAATTATGACTTGGTGAACTGGGGTCAACTCGAATCAAATTTTTGGATACTTTTCGGTTACTCTGATAATACACAGAATACACGCCAACTGTTCAACTTTTCTGTTAGGGAGAGTTACCAAAATGGGCCAATTTAGCAAACTTCCATCGCGAAACTTATGATGGCGATGTATTTGGCGTATTTTTGCAAATTTTGGCATTTTGGGAACTGATGTGTTAGCAGAAATGTAACATTTTGTGCCAACATTTACAGTTGACAGTAAATGGTGTCAGAATAACCGAAAAGTGCTAATATTTAAAAATCAGTTCAACTCTCAAAGACAAACAAATCTCACTTTTGTTACAGCATACAGTCATTTTCCTATATTGTATCAGATATGATGGCTTTAAAAAATTGGTAGCAGTATTTTATGCATGATTACAATGTAAAATAATTTGAATACATTTTTCTCCAGAAATTTTGAGGGCCAATATTTGCTTTTTGTGTGCTTTGGACATGTACAACAGTTACCAAGAGAAATCCGTGCCCCACTTCACTCCGGGCGACTGGCATTCGTATGGCAAGAACCTCGATAGTATCACGAACAAGATCACCGTCACTGGCAACAATGTCAGGCAGGAGGCTGCCCAGCTCCGAAATTCCGTCACCAATACCATGTCCTGGAAGCTCAAGGTACAATGATGTAGTTCAATTAATTTCGCGACTTTGCAAAGTGTCTTTTCCATTATTCTATTCTCGCAAGTCTTGTTCGAAGTTTTTATACCAGTCCAGCATTTCGCTAAGATCTGCAATCATATATATCAGAGGTTCCCTAACTGTGGTATGCCTATCCCTGGGGTTACGCAGTAGACCAGCTAGGGGAACGCGAAAGTGATCTTAGTAATGGCAGAAAACACAAAACATATAATACAAATAATAAAAAAATCTAGAATTTTGTTTGCTCAAGTTCTTGTAAGAAATGAAAGTTATGCAAATTTCACATTTGACTCGAATTTCGCTAATGCCTATTCACGGAATAGATCAAGACCTAGTATTTGATTGATAATTGGTTGCTACCAGTCCCATCCACCATCAAACAAATATTGTACAATTATGCATAAGCCATCAAGGTCTTCGAAAAAGCTGTAGCTTTTCCAGGCGTCACTTACTTTCTCTTTTGTCATTTCTTTCGTTTAGGTTTATCCAGAAAAATCCCAGATCCTCTCAAAGCTTCTTATTTCGAAGTTTTTATTTTAAACGCGATTAAAAGCACGTGAAAAGAACTGATTATTCTGATGAATAATTGCTGGCCTTCATCATAAGTATTCTTATAAATACTATTATAAAAATGGAATAAAATACAAAATCAGAAATAAATCCTACTAATGCTATTCGTTTCATTCAAGTCGTTTGACTCTTAAGCCAACTTAAGAACTAAACGTTATTCATAAAGAATATTTTGAGCTGAGGGATGGTTGGAAGGAGTTAGCAGTAGGGGGTGCTCCAAAATATAAAGACTAATCAAGAGGCACTGGAGTAAGAAAAAGGTTGGGAACCGATGATATAGTTTAATACAATTATGCCTTAAAGAAAATCATTTTGTAAATCATATTTAACACGGAACGTATTCTAGAGTATACTGATACAATAAAAAAAATAGTGATCATCAGTTGTAACGTATGCATGCATCCACCATATAGGAAATGAGCAAAAATAAAAACTCCCTATATTTGAAACAACAAAAAAGGGGATTTATTTCATTTCTTTTTAGTTATCCTTTCTATTATTGCTTTCAAAACTTTGTAAGATTAAAAATAGGATTTTCTTCCAGTACTATAACAATAGCCAAAATACTTTCAAGTTCGACAAGTATAACAACCTTATATCCACAGAATATGCCAAACATCGTGACTCGCCACTAATAATATCTCGTTGCCTTTTTTCACTCAGAGTACAATCCGAGCAAATAATTATGCTTGGTGACAAGTATCTCCCAAATTGTAAAATACCAAAAAAAAAAAATGTCTGCAAACCGACAATTTTGAAAGTTTTAGAGACCTTACAAAAAAATGAGCGATTACATTTTCAGAATGTTTTACCAAGTAAATATCAAACATTCCTGCTGATGTTAATCTAACAATAAAAATGTTTGACAACATTTGGCCTAAGCGTTTCTGTCTTAACCAGAATGGTCAAGCGAGTATTTATGTTACTCTGCAAAGAACTGTTTCCTCTCAAATGTTATGTCGTTTGCAGGACACGAATCAGAAATTGGCTGATCGTATAAACGAAGTGGACCAGTGGTTTAGAAACCTGGACCGGACTCTCCGCGAGGTGACGGACGCAATCGACAGGTTGTCCGAGGCCAAACAAGAGGTAGAGAGGAACTTGGCTGCCAACCTGCCCTTTCACGAGGCGGCCAAAGAGGTCCTCAACCTCAGAGATCGTCGCAGGGACATCGATTTGGTGGAGGACGAAGCTTACCATGAAGTTAAAAAGGTTTGTATCACTTGAGCTCGGTAAAATATAATATCACGACTAGACCCGCCGAGAGGAGAGGCCAGGAGAGGAAATTCTCCGGGGCTCCGGGGATATTATCGAAACAATGAAGGAAGACGAATTCAGCGCGCAAATGAATCCGTTGGAGAGAGTTTTGAAAAGGGGTTCAGGAAGAAAGAGAGATAATTTGTTTCAACATGGCCATCGTACTGTTTTTAAAAATTAAATACAGTGCGGTCGCCAAAAAGAGAAATTTTTTGGCCGCTTATTACCAAATATGGCAATTCTGATTTTTTTTTTATCCTTTTGGCAAGCGTTTTAACAGTTGGCGCAATTATGGAGAGTTTGGTGACGAAAGCGGATCGTGTTCTTAAGTCTTATTGATTTGCTTTGGGGACTCTCTTTATATATCCTGAAACTCTTGTTTAACTTTTTTTGCACTTTCATAGTTTTTTTTCTGTTAATTTCATTTGAGTGCTCAATATCAGAAGAAAATCTATTAAGCATAACTATAAATGTTTTCTGCTAGGATGCACAGTGTCCTCAATGTGCGAGCGAAGCGAACAAGGTTTGCTACGCAATCCTTCAGGGTGTTGGCGAGCAGGGGGCAGACCCCCTTAGTTTTATTTATTAGTAGCATTTAAATCAAGTGCAATTAAGTTAAATAATTTTAAACAAAATTATAAAACAATGAGTCAAGTTAGTAACGATAAATTCTATGCAAATGATTATTGCTACTGATATTGAATTATTTTCTCTATTATACTCCAGTATTTTATCTTTTTGAATTCATTAATTTTAAAGAACATCTTAATAAAAAGCAGTGGCTCTAAATTTGTGTAGAAAGCAGTGCTTAACTTCTCATTATTGCTTACACACTTACATTTACGGTAAAATTTGTTCTGAAGCATCATATTAAAATCAGATTACAAATTATTAAAAGTTATTGCTATTAGATGATGAATGATTATAATATATATCAATTGGAATTGTTCTAAATGGTGCTCTTCATATAAATAAAATAATTCTTAATTACATTAATAAATAAAACGAATAAGATTTTACTGATGTGTTGTTAGATATCATCATATTTTATCTAACAAATGTCTAATGCTGACAAATGTATTTGGTTCGAATGTTAGAAAATATATGATCTGCTTGCTATTTTCTCAGCAGTAATATAATATAGTAAATACAAAGAAATATATTAAATAATAAAACTGCACATAATTCGAATGATGGCCTAGTATAAAGTTGAATTCATTTTCATGTTTTCTTTGTTTTGTTTTCAGGAAGTAGATCTCATCCATGAAATCAACGAATCGCTGCGAGAAGCATCCCGCCACAACTGGGACCACTTGGTGGAACTGAAGGAGCAACGCGACCAGCTAGAAGCCGATTTGAAGGACAAAGAGCTGGCCCTCAAGATCGACCGTTTCCAGCTCTCCTTGAATCCCACTGCTACCAACATTATAAGCCTTAAGCCGTGGCCTGCTGATGCCTGCTCTGCTGGCGAGTGTCCCGTCAGCCTGGAAACATGGCTCCAGAATTGCTTGGACAAGAGAAGGGCCGCGGAGGACGCCGTCGCCAAGGCCACGAGAGCAACCAATGATTCGTGGAATATGATGCGGAAGTCCAACAACGATGTCCGCCATCAGAGAGATGCCACACAGTTCACCTTGAGGAAAAGACGACACGAAACGCTTCAGGTAACATTACCGACTTCATCGATTCGCTTTTCTTTATGAAATTTGGTAGAGCATCATTTTATTTTATTGTAATGTCGCAATGAATTCAGTAATACTTTATTATCAAAAGTCATTAAGTTTTGATCTGTGGTCTAATGAGAAGACCGATGTCAGAAATGGTGTTCAAAACTGTCGAACTTGTAAATGTAAAATTTAGAAGAATCTTTGTTGTGTTACAGCCTTATGGTTCCACAGCCTTACGGTCTAGAACTTTTTCACTCGTCTAGTTCTTCAGCAAGCTATTCGTTCGATATGGGAAGCCTTGATGGCTTTGTATAACCGGAGGATCGCGAGTTTGGGACACGATTTTGCGAAAGATGCGCCATGTACGCAGACCTAGTGCATGCTAAATCCGTCCGGATGAAACGACTTATATCTGGTGTAGTGTGGATTTTGATAGAGTAGGTGTCGGCTCGGATGTTCTCATCGTGGTTAATAGGACTACAGTCCAAAATTAAGGGGTTCAGTTAGTGTAGGCAATTACTGGTATTCAGTTACAAAACTATTTTTTTACTATACACTATGACACACCCCTGACTCCAGATATAAAAATCTCCGGTTTGCAGTTTGTATGAGTGTGCGTAGAAACTTTATTGAACAAAAAAAAGGTTACATACAGTGTTTTAACATCATCGACGAAAAAACATGCGATAATTATAAAACGATCAAAAATGTGTGTTTACATAGGAACAGAAAGACTCGCGAAACATAAACAATTTTAAGACTGGTCCCAAAAGTTCTCTACATCTTTTTTACTTGTAGGAGGACTGAATAGGGTCCTAGGTATAAAGAGGGTCTCAGTCCAGAAGTCTGAGGTCTTGATGAAGGAGATAAATGAGAAATCTGGGGCGGAGTCGGATGAACTGGTTGCGTCCGGTGGTTGTTTTATGAGGTTCTCATTTTCAGTGAGGAAAGATATGAGTTTAGCTATTTTTAATCTTGATAGTTAATTTGAAAGTACGCTTTTCCACCAAAGTTGAGTATTTTCTGCACTTGGTTTTGTAAAATGATAAGATAACGTCATGTGACAAGAAGTTGCGTAGTGGAAAGGGTCTCCCTTTTCCCCGCACGTGCAGATACCTAAATGATGAAGCCGGAATCTATAGAGATTAGCTGGGAAAAGGACCGTGTCTTGTAGCGAAGAGTATGGATTCTCTTGACCATGAAGCTGGGGTTAGAGTGACTTTAGGGAGTATATTAAAAATTGCTCTTCCAGTGTCGCCTGAATCTCAGTCTTGTTGCCATTTATTGAGAGACAGGTTCATAAGCATTTTTTTCAAATGACATTTCGGGGTCTGAAGATGGAGGTGAATCCTTTCTTTAGTATCTTGTTTGGCTAGGTTGTCTGCTGCCTCGTTACCGAGGAAACCAGCATGCGCCTTAATACAGTTATGTTGCAATGATGGGTTCTGAAGGAGGGCTTGTTGTGTTTCTTGGATTAGTGGGTTAGAACTTTTGAAGGAAGAAATTGCTCCGAGTGCCGACTCGCTGTCACTCCAGATTGATGTTGATATTCCCTTAGAATTAGCCCAATTTATAGCCTGTTTTATTGCTAAGGTTTCAGCTTGAAATACGGTATTATGTGGGTTTAGTTTTGCCGTCCACTAATGAATTTGGACGTTGTTTTGAATGACACAGAAAGCGCAACCTGTTGCACCTTCTAGATGTGAACCGTCTGTGTAAATAGCCTCAGCTGGGGGATACGGTTCAGAGACTATTGAGACACTAAAAAAATCCTCTAAATCAAAATTTAGCTGTATGAATGGTAAGAGGATTTTGTTGTTGAAAATCCCGATATAAAAAGCTTGAGCCTTCCCAATTGCAATCCCTGCGAAGGCAACCTACTGTAATGAGAATGGACTCCATTTGAGCTTTGATATGTAGGGGAGTAATGCTTTCGATCACTTGTAGAGCTGCTGTTGGAGTGGTAGAATACGCTCCAGTGATGTTGAGAAAGAATTTTCTCTGAAGAATATATAGAATTGAGAAACCGTTGTTGCCTTGATGTGATATTATTTGCGCATGCCAGTGCTCCATAAAGTACTACTCTTTCTATAACTGTAAAATAGATTTTCCTTCTGATATTTTTATTCAGACCCCAGTTTGACGCGGCGATACTTTTTGATAAAGGTTTAGCGTTTTATTTTTTAATTCAGACAGATGTGTGGCGAAATTTAGTATATCATCAATAAAGACCCCTAGATATTTGATGCTTGATTTCCTTTTGAGAAGATTACCTTCCCATCTTATGCCTGCTGACCAGCGAGGACCGTTTCTATTTTTGTTGAAATGCATGTAGGTTGATTTATCTGCTGAAATTTCCAGATTATGTTTTGCAGTCCAGGATTTAAATTGATTTAGGGCTTCATTTGCAAGGGATTTAACTTTAATCTTTGTTGGTGCTTTTATAAGAAAGATGAAGTCATCTGCGAAGGCTTACAGATGAACTCCTTCTGGCCAGGATTGAGTTAGCACTTCGTTTGAGTTACAAAACTGCTTAAGTAGCGACTCTTCAATCTAATTTGGGAATTTCAGCGCTTGTACGATCGAAACATCTTGCTTGAGTAGCTCCCAATTGAATGTCGATGCCTATATTCATCACTGATCAATATTCAATATGCAGGGTGTCCACGAGTGCTTATAACAAAAATGAATAATGATAGAACATAGCAAGAAGAACGTCATTTGCCATAAAAACTAGGATGGCAATTCAGTCATGATGTTACAAACGCATCATATAAAGCAAATTACCGGCTGAAACGACATTGAAGACGATCCGCCTGAATAAAAGCCGAGAGTTCCTGAGCACATCCATCTACTCTTCTGAGTGAATGGATGTTTCCAAGGTCTATTAGACAATAATACAGAATACTAACTGACTATTTGCGTGGGACATTGGGCAATACAAAAGCGAGGATATGCTTGGGCTTATGGATAAGCCTTGACTCTCTTCTCTAAATTTCTACATCTGCGGAAACACGAATAATTTCTTATTCTAAGAAATTATCAACTTGGATTAGTAGAATAGATCTTAAAGAAAGACATGGATGAGCATGAGTGATTACTACTCTATTTTCTGTTTAAAATATTGTTTTGTCTTGCTGTGTATTTTTACTTTCTCGTATACGAAGTATACAAAGAGAAAGTATTGTAATCGTCAAAAAATTCGAACTCGAGATTTTGACGAATCTCCACGTTTTAGACCTCCCTGATTCCGAAAAACACAATTTTGAAATTATGTCTGTCTGTGTGTGTGTCTGTGAACACGATAACTCGCAAACTATTAGAGCTACGGGGATAAAAATTGGTATGTGGTCTTTAAACATAATTTGTAGGTTTCTATCAAATTTTGGACAAAATCCGTCAACGGGAAGTCTGTCTGTCTGTATGTTCGATAACATGCGAACGCTATAACTCAAAAACTTGAAAAGCCAGATGGATAAAATTTTATACACAATTTTATCGTCATGAATGTAGATCCGTATAAAATTTTGGGCCAAATTCGTCAAAGGGTTGATTGTCTGTCGGTCTGTATAATCGCATACTTGTTCAACTCCATACGCATGCGCAATAGTAGAAATGCCTGTGCAAAGAAGAGACACTTCGAAAATTTGGCAGTTTGCCAAAAACCAATTCTGGCGGCGAGATTTTGTAAGGAAGCAAACATTTAGGTCGTCTCGTTTTACTTGCGTGCTGGAAACAATCTCTGCGCATTCGCAAGCTTTCTCCTGTTTTCTTCTCCGCACGCGGAACTGGCATTGCTCCAGTTTGATAAAAAAAAAAATATTGCGAAGTTTTAATACATACGTATCTTTTTGAATATTATTCTTCACCTCAATATTTTACTATCACTATAATCAACAATGAAAAACCTTCTGATAGTCATTGCATTCTGGATTACAGTTGGTTCGAACTTTTTATCAACGCAGGGGGAAGGGAAATGACAAATGTTTGAAAAGTATACGAAAAAGTTTAGGGGAGGCCACTCCCGCTGGTTTTTTACTGCAAGAATTTGTAGATAACCTCTGTATGAACTCTTCTTGATAAAGAAAAAAAGACTGATTCTTATGCTCCGCATTTGTAGGAACGAGATGCTTTGGCTGCCCAGAGGAAAGACCTGAAGGACGAGATTGAGAGGCTGGAAAGAGAGATGCAGAGCATAGAACAGGAGATGGACATCTCTCGTGGGAACTTAAAACTGGTGCAAACTCGCCTGGAGAACAGAAAGTCACGACCACGCATGGAACTAGTGAGGGACCACCCGACCTTCGGTATGGAGGAAGAACTCAGACATGTTGTGGAATCAAGGGAGTATATGGCACAAAAGTTGAGAGATGTTAAGTGAGTAACAACTTGCCATATATTTTTGTTATGAGAACCAATCTGGATTATAAGTTTCTCACATCGATTCGATGTATGATGAATCTGCATGATATGTTACTTAAGTAAAGAAAGCATAAAAGATTAAACGAACTGACTTAATCAAGTAGGAAAAATTTCGGGATCGTGTCGAAGCGATGAGTGAAACTGTGAAATTGCGGGATCGGGCCAGTATGTAAAAATCAAGCCTGTACAAGATTCTACCTCAGGTGATGAGGATAGTAGATGTCCAGGCATTCTAGTCTTCCATTTTCGTGCTGCACCATTGATAAATCGCGGCCAACATGTAACCAGACAAATTAGCATCCATTAGGATACACCTGCGTCGAGTTTTCAAAAGTTGAGACTTGAACCAAACTATAACAAAAAGACATACACAGTTTCTCCTCCACATTACCAATTGTTAAATTGGGGCCATCGATAACTTTCAGTTCTCTCCCTAAATTTTGACATGAAATTAACAATGAAAAGCTTTGCTTTGAGAAGGCATTGTGAATTTAGAAGAATAATTATTATGAAAATAAAATAAATGCATAAATTGGCTTAAACACGGAACATTACGTTTTTCTAACTTCATAAGTGACATTTACAAATCATAGCGATTTTTAAAATTTAACGGAATTTCAATGCTTTCATAATGAAACTGGGATGAAAACTGAAACCAGATGGTTTGAAATGACACAGTAAGTGGAGGCAAACTTCAGATACTTGCCTTATGTAGGTAGCTGTCAGCTTCATAAAATATTGATTTTTTTAGTCAACAAAATTAGTATGAATAAGATTTCATGGAGATTAATCAATAATTTCTTTCTTTTAAATTTAGTTATCTGATGTTTCGTGTTTCATTCCACTTTTCCAGTCCTGGTAAGGGAAATTAATCTGACGACATTAACAGCTACATTTTTTTCTGTTCTTATTTTTTCCAAACCTTTTGACCACAACAGTCCAATCCTCATCGGATATTCGCATTGATGAAGGGTTTTGGTGCGAGGCGCTCCAAACTGCGTGGAGTGGAGAGCTCGTAAATGTCCAGCTTAAATGTTTTGTTTTCTCAACTATCTAATTAGATGTCATTCTGTTTTGTAAATGCGCTGTTATTTTGATTCAATTGAAAATCTAAAAGACAGTTGAAATGTTTATGGATTGATTGCAACTAATTTTTGTGTCGAATTATAACGTCTGTGAATGACTTTAGTTTATAGGTTTAAAATTGCGATAATTCGGTCCGCATAGGGCAAATCAGTCAAGTGGTTAACCCTCTGACAGGAATATCGGTCATTATGACCTCTAAAGTATATGTTAAGTAAACGGGATTGAAAGAGTGTTCCTGCTAGAGGGTTAAGAACTTTCTAAAAGTTATTTTTATGTTATTCCTAAATTGGAATACACTTCCAACAAGAGAGGAGGCAATTCATGCGTTATTTAAAAATTGAAATAAATAAAATAAAGATGTCCATGGTAGAATGTTTAATGGAGATAGATAAAAGTACAGTAAAATTTCGATTAATCGCAGCGTTCGGACTAGGTCTGTGACGGATAACCGAATAGTAGAAATCTCTTAATACATATGCACTGTAACATGATTTCACTGCTGTCTTGGGACGAAAATGAAAATAAAATCACCTAAAAGTGAATGATACATACACATTGTATTTAATTTTACAAAACGATTAATATAAACTTCAATAAAAGAGCAGTAATGTACAGAAATGACGAGCTCGACTTTTTTAGACGATGACGGATAACAGAAACTGACGGTGAGACGAGTGATAGTTAATCGAAGTTTTACTGTATATCTTTTATGTGACACCCATTTTGTTCTCATTTTTTTAAGGAACGTACTGAACAGAACACAGCAGCATCTCCATGAAGTGGAAGATGATCTTCAACGTAAAGAACGATCGCTGGCCATCGAGACCACCTGCATTGAACTCCACGAACGGCCTTCCAAATCACCCTACCAAACGGATATCGCTTGGTTGGCGCCAATGAACACGACCAGTACATCACACTATACAAACCAATCCATTAATCGGGGAACCAATCAAAGAATAATGGATCGTCATGTGAACGAATGCATGCCAAGAGGAGCCAAATTAGACCCTGAATATCAACTGATTGATTGAAATTAACTGAATGACGCTTACAACATTTTTTTAAATTATTCGAAAGACATTAATTTTTATTTTGATATTGAAAATAATATGTTTAACAACTAAATGCCATCTAACCAGAATGTAAATTCAATACAACAGCAAAATAAAAATTAAGTGATTTATTAAGAGTACATTTGTGGCTTGATCAATAATTAAGATGCATAAACTGGATTTCGATATTGGATAAACCATCTTGCATAATAGATATTTATGAATTTTTCTCTTTTATGAATAAAGAAAAGGTTATCCATCTCTATATATAAAATGCTTATGTGGACGCAAAATCGGGCCGAATTTGATAATCGCCGTTCGGCAACAGCTCGAAAGTTTAGAGGATTGTTTACGTTTGAATCGGCGGAACTCTTGAATTGGTTTGAAGGAGAAAAGAATATGGAGGCCTTTCTAGGAAGGTGCCATTTTTTTTTCTCTTGACCAAATTAGATCGGCAATAATTTAGCCCATCTCTTGATGGCAGTTTTAGTTTCTTTTTTTATAACGGATTGAAAAGAACTTTGGGATGAATAGGGGATAATAGCCTTTGTAGCTGAAAATCCCAACCCCCCTTTCAAATCAAATCGGTTTGAAGTCTGAAACAATGCAATATTTGCTTGAGTTAGATCGTTTGAATTAAATAAGTTTGAGTCGTACAGTTTGGATTAGACAAATGAATGACTGTATGCTTAATATTCAGTGGCGGACTGGCGAGGTTGCCAGCTTGCCCGATGGCAAGTGGGCCCCCTTAAACAGAAGACAATTTGATCCCCCAGGAAGTGTGGAAGAGAAAAAAAGAACTCTTTCTCTATAGTAAGCTTTTCTAAAGCAAACAGATAAAATAGCCCTGTGCCCATGTTTCGGCGTTCCAGAACAGTCGTTGGGGATTTATTGCCGTTGTAATTCGACCAGCGGGTGGTCGAATACCGACCCAAGACGCAATTACGACTGCCCGTAGGAACAGTACTGGGGTCTCTGTCCACTTCCTTTGACCTTCCGATCATTTACAGATGTTTCTACAGAATGTTGCAACCATCACACAAACCCTCGGGCTATTGGAACAGGGTACCTCTTCTGTGCAAAGTCGAGCCGCAATACTCATTATGAGTTCTTGTTGGTTTCAGAAGCCCCAGAAAGACGGAAGGAATTGCATCCCTTTGTGCAGAAAGGGTGCGGTTCTAGTGAGTTCTTTCTTGTAGTTTCATTTTACTGTCATAAATCTGACAAACAAGGGAACTGGCCTGTAAGAAAAGGTTTTCTTGGCTAAAACTGTGACTAGGACACCAAATGACATCTATGAAAAGACAACACAGTTTTATTGGTCTGTCTCTCATGGAAAATAACTGGTGAAAAAAGTGTTATTTCTGTTTTTAGTCGGAAGAGAGTAAAGACATATTTAGCGTATCTTACAGAAGGAAAAAAAAATTTTAAGAGGTAAGCTGAAATTATCATTTCTCTAATTTTACATTGCTTTTGCAGTATGAAACACTAGCCGCATTCGACTACCAACCGACTCGTCCATCTTATTAATTGTCTTAATTTGATTATATTAA
Source organism: Araneus ventricosus (assembly GCA_013235015.1). Classification (NCBI taxonomy): domain Eukaryota; kingdom Metazoa; phylum Arthropoda; class Arachnida; order Araneae; family Araneidae; genus Araneus; species Araneus ventricosus. Next base: position 2,699 of record BGPR01026554.1, on the reverse strand, counting down.
CAAACTTTAAATTCGCCAACTTATTTAATTTTTGTTAAGTTAAAAGTATTAATTGCTACAAAAGACCGAGAAAGAAATTAGTTGTGCAAAAAAAAAAAAAAAAAGTAGATAGGAAATGTATTAGCATTTGAGATAAATTTTGATGCAGTATGTTTTTGTGTCTAATGATGTCTTTACATTCAACTGTTAAAAAAGTATTAAAAAAAAAAAGAGAGAGAGAGAAAGAGAGATTCAATGAAGATTATTTTTTAAAATTTTGCAAAATTATAATCTACAATTATTTCACATTATTAAGCTTATTATAAAGTGAAAATTTAACCTAATCATAACAAATAAATGAATTACATAATCTCCAGGAAGATTATCTTGTCTTAAGTGGAAAGATGAGATTAATGTCATTGCTAGAAAGTAAATATAGTAAAATAACATAGAAAATCTATCAAAAACTAGATTTATTTGAAGTAACGAAGAAAGAAAGGAAAAGACTGGACTTAAAGGGGGAAAAAAAAAACTGTCGAAACAATGAAAATGGACTGCATTTTAATACAGCAAAAGAAGTTTTTTACATTATAAGGATGTATTTTGTACAAATTTATAGTTTTACACGATCTTGATGAAATTTGGCACACATGCTCTTCAAAAAAAGATGAAAACAAGTAATATATATATAAAAATTTTTTAAAAGTCAATTCCTACTTAGGTCAACAAAGAAAAATTTTATTTTAGAAATTTTTTTCTCCCATATAAAACTAAAATTAGATAAATTTAATTAATGAATTAATATTTGAAAAAACTGTATTAACATCAAGTGTCATCCACTACAAGTTTAAAATAAAAAAATGTATTTGAACTTGAGTGGATGAATAAAAAGTATTTTATTAACGATTGAAAATTTGAACAAGATATATAAATAAATATATATAAGGAGAGTGTGAACTAATAGTAGGAATTGAATAATTTTCAACTTTTTTAAAATTCAAAAGTAAATTAAAATTTCAGTTACTTAAAAATTAAGCAAGATTTTGGCGTTTTTCCGCAACATTTTCGATTTTTGAATTACTTATAATTCAAAAATATCTTTCTAATGATACGAATTTAATTACAAATTACTGAAACATTACCAGTACGAATTACTAAACTCTAAATCATCCAAAGAAGTTTGTTTCAAAGGTTCCTGGCTCTTGCAACAGATGCCGTACTAATGGGCAGCATTTCTCCTTCATACTGTGTCGCTAAAACAGTACACGAAATATTTAACTTCCGGAATTTAAAATTAAATAAACTTTAATCATAATTTTGTTATTTTAAATGTATAAAATTAAGGGGTGTTAAAAGGGATTTATTTTAAAGACGTGGAAAAATTAAATATATAATAAAAAATAAAATAAAATAATAATTACCAAGTATTATAGATTTAAATTAATATAATTAAATATAAAAAATTAAATAAAAAATAATACATATGAATTAAATATTACGATTGTAGATATGTGTGGGCTCTCACTGACTCCTGGCAACTACTATTTTCAGACCCAGTCCACCACTGTTAGTACTGAATGTCCTTTTAAGCTAAAGTTTCTGAAAAATTGGTTTATTCATCTCTCGACAGCTCAAATTTTCTGAGTTTTAACCCTCTGAGTGGTTCGGTCTTCTTTGTAAAGCGATTCCAAAAGCGAGCGATTGAAGAACCTTTATCTGTTTTAAGAGTGTGCCTTCCTCCCAACAGAAAATGTTCCGAAAGCGCTGCAGATCGAGTCTCTTCCCCCCCTCTGAACGAGGAACGATTAGCACCCCCCATGGAGAGGATAACCGCAAGAATCTGTTCTATTCAGCTTGGAACCTATTCAAACTACAGTGCCAGGGGAATTCTGGGGTATTTATCTGGGCCTGGAATAATTGCTTTCGGAAGATCCCATCTGTGGCGTGACTGAATATCTTCAAGATGCCCTCATTCTGCATATTGCCCGTGTCCATAACACCAGATGACAAAAATAAACGCCGTTACACCAGACAAATGCCAGACCGTTGGGCCAAAAAAATTAACGCTATATTACTTATTTTTTATGTTGTGAGTTTCTAAAAATATGAACATAATTGAAGTTGCATGAAAGCTGATATTCTTTAGATGTCTGTGACTTCAATTTATTTGTTGTTTATTAATAGTTGTATTTTAGATATTGGCTGTACTTCATATTATTAGTTGTCTTTTTTATATTCTTGACTTCAATTTATTTTCAGTCTACACGTCAGTATATTAGTCTACGAATGTAAAAATAATTTCCCAAATTTTAAAGACCAACAACAATGCCATTTATATATATATATTTTACTAATCTCTATTGGCACTATAAAACTTTTCATATTGTTTCTTGATTTAGTATTCGGTAAAAGGTAGAAAATTTAGAGCCGATCACAAATATAAACAGCGCTTAACTGGATTAATCCGTTTTGTATGCACATAAACACTTATTATATAGATAGTCACATAATAATCTATATTCCAAAATAGCCAACGATAATCAATATATATGAAGGATTATAAATAACCTTCTTAACCCTGAATAATGTTTTAAATAAAATAATATGCTACAAGCCTTTTGTAATGAAACTCGTTACATATGCGTTTTAAGAGAACGAGTTAATAATTCTCAAACTAAAGGTTACATTTTGAAAACTAATGCGCTAAATATTGGAAGAAA
>BGPR01026553.1:0-21438 GCA_013235015.1 Araneus ventricosus | reverse complement strand
TTATTTTTTTCTGAGAAAACACGTCTCAAAGTTGGTCAGCTGCATTTAAAATAACGTTGGACTTCTTATTGTTCTTCCTGCCTGGTGGATATAAATTGAACTATCGACTCGAATTCTTATTATACAGAAACTTTTTAACATGTCTGCTCTACCATGTAGTGCTAGTGCAAAATTGGCAAAGATGGACTTGGTTCAATTTAACTCTGAACCCTCAATGTATACAGGTTGTTCATAAATTAATAACTAGATAACGAATTGTATTGCATGTACTTTCTGTGCACTTTCATTCAAAAATTTAATTTTTTTATGAAATAAAACATGGGAACACGAAACTTGATCGTTATACTTCGACATCAACACCATTAGTTGCTCTGACATCAGCACAATTTGACGTTTCCAATTGTTTTTTTCAATAGGCTACATCTATTATCGTGCAATCAAAAACAAAATTCAGCTGTTTTCGTGAACAATAAAACTCTTCGAATTAAAGTGTAAATCAATATAAATTACTTTCATATATCTTTCAAAATTATTCTTATTGAATTTTTTAATTTAGTGATTAATTTATGGTCTCCTTAGTCTGTCAATTCGAGAAAAGTTTTTTGAAAAAATTATGCATTCACCATTTTCTGTTTAAACGATGCATAAAATTAAAGATGACAAGTTCTTTTGAAGCAATTTCGATATTACTACTCTATGCATTCCACTTGAAGACAATGGTTTTAGAAGTATCACAGAACTGAAAATTATAAGGTTAGGAATGAATAAAGCCCACCAAAATAAAACGGGCGATTTCATTACGTGCTGAAGTATATTTAGAGTGATGATCATTTTTTGGAGAATTCGTTGCATTTGCTTCAGTCATTAATAATAGAATATCCTAAGGAATGGAATGAAAGCTCTCTCGCGACATATGAATTAATATGCATGTCATGTGCCAAAGTGAACATTGAATTTCCCTCGACGTAAACTTTTGAGCATGTCTGTGAAAATATAATATCTATTGATATATATTTAGTAACAGCTAATGGTGTGACAAGAGAGAATGTAGAAAAGAGCAAATGTTTAGGGTGGAGACCCTCACTAATTGCGAAAGTACTTCAATTTTTGAGGAACTTATTCGCTCTTTACAATAATGCGTGTTGGCTGATTTTAAAGAAGTATTTAATTTAGAAGAAGTTGGGCAGCAATCAGTATTTATCCTTATTTTTATTTGACACAGCTTTTTTTTTAATTTTTTTACACTTAATTTAAAATTGTTTATTTCGAGATATAAATTCAAAAAAAGTATCTATTACTTCTTCAAAATCCGACGTTCTGGCCAACGGATGCTCAATTTGGAGTAATGCTGATTACGCAACCTGTCTTGTCCCACGGAATTATTAATTTTAAGTTTGAAAATGAACGTTCAGCACTAACCGTGGTGACAAGAATGGTGGTTAAAAATATCTAATTCAAATAATTTACATTATTCTTATTTTTATTTGATACTGCATTTTTTAATATTTTTGTGAATCAATAATATTTTCCATTTATTATCAGCTTTTATTTTACTATTCAGCGCAGCATTTGTTTTATTAACCCATTAATGCTTAAGTCGCACATTTCAATAATACTTTGTATAAAAATATTGTTGTCAAACAAAAATGATAAATTTATTCCTGAAAAACAATTAACTCTGAATGTATTGTATATACTTTTTTTGCTTTCTAAAGTCGTTTAATGAAAAGTAAATTAATAAAAATCAATGTATCAATAGATTAAAGATTACTATTCAGATAGAATTAATCCTCCAATGTCTGATAAATGAGACAAAAGATATTATTAATCGAATTATCTATATATGTAAAAGAGAAATTTCTTATGAGTATATTTGCTCATTTTTTGTGTTCTTTATGCGCTTCTAGACCGTTTGACTTACAGGGACCAATTTTGTTGAGAAGATGGATTAGCACATTAGGGAGCTAACACCGTAAGTTTTTAAATTCAAATTATATTCTTCTTTATGTAATTTTAAATGGCAAATTCTGGCTTTTTTGCCTATTTTCTTTTTTCTCCATTATTATTTAAATACGCTCAAGAAGAAAGTTATGTTTCCTGTGTCCATCTTTTTCTCATAAACTTCTGGCATTTCCATTCAAACCATACTGTTATAAGGTAATAAAAAAAGTTTGTGACCATCACATTTTGTCTCGCCCTCCTTCCGGTGGATCGCGCTGCAAGGACTTTTCGCAATGAGAAGCAAGATAGACAGAGTGACTAGACACTTCTTGAGAGGAAGGTCGCTGCTTTCCCTCTCACGGGGACGGACAAATCTCTTCATGCTTAGCGAGTTGTATAATGTAATGTAATCTTAGTTAATCTAGAATAATTCTATGTGGGAGATGTGAGAAAAAAAAATTTAATTTAATTTAACTATGACCCAATTTTATTTTAACCGTTTATTTCACTTCCTGTGAGCTAGCCGGAAATGGCGGTTAAAAGGTGAGATTTAAAAGTTTTCAAAGGAGATTTACATTTGCTGGGAAAAGTTAGTGACAAAATTTGGAAAAAAAAATTAAACGGATTGGGGGTCATATGAAAACATTTGGATCCCGAGCAACGTCGAATTAACAGATAGCTTATTTTATTGCTTAAATTCAAACAAAGATGAAATAGCTGCCATGCATTTCTTTGGTATTCTTGTATTTTCGATAATACTATCTGGTATACACACCGTTGCTCGGGATAAAAAATATTTTCAAGTCTAGGTACATATAACACTTTAAACTTAATAAACAGTTTTTCGCAGCAACGTCTTTCTTTGATTTTCGTCGTCCACCCCCGTGTTGTCTGACATCCTCGGACAGCAACAAAACTCCTCTTACCTTTTTTACTCCGCAGATTGAGCCACCTGGTCACGAATCTAGTCGCTCTTGGTACGCATTTTTCCTTCCCCATCATTGATTACTACGACGACAGCACAAGCTCTTTCATATATTGGTTTTTATAGCCATTCTCCGGAATACAATTCTCTTCTTTTTAGTGTTTCTGTGACTAATCAGGAAAACAGCAGTGCACTTAATTTTGATCATTTAAAAATTTATGAAGTTAAATGAACATTCCATAAAGAAAATAATTAACGTCATTGGATTGACTCGCAAACATACTGAAATATATAAGCTAATATGTTAAATATATGTCGCCAAGTTTAAAAAAACATTACTTCGAAGCAGGTGCGATAAAATATTTCAGCAATGCAATGAATACTAAAGTTAAAATTCTGCTTTGGAGTTAATTTCCCAAGAAAACAATTTATAATATCACAACCATAACAATTGCAAATGTGTGTGATTTGCTGAAATAATGAGATTGGTTTGAATTTGATTTACAACAATAAAATCATTCTTACAAATCATGTTTGAGAACATTTTGAAAAATTAATTAAAATTGAATAAAATGTTGCATGGAAATGGGATGAATGTCAATGAAAATCTAATTTTTTAAATCTTACGATGATGTTAAAGTGGTTTTTGTGCGATAATATACTCAGAAGTTATTGCCGAAAACTTATAAATTTAAGGCAATTTTTAATTAATTAAAATTCTAATTAAAATTTTGAAAAATTCTTTCTTAATGAGCATCTTCTACCCAAGAAGCAACCGCCTGACAAATTTCAAGTTTCTAGTCCCAGTGATTTCGGAGATTCGGTTCTGAGTCAGTGAGTCCTTCTCCTCTCTGTTTTATATATGTATAGATATACATAATTAATACATAAATATGTGGGCTTTTTGATATGAATAAAAATGCTCGAGTTTAGTTTAGTTATATTTACGTCATTAAGTTTTATTAAGCAAAGCTAGGGATATTTAAGATAGAACTCGTAATTTTGAGCCGTTGTCAGATGACGAGAAGCCACCTGAGCCCGCACCCCATCTTCAAGCGTGGAAAATATTGGAACTTCACATTGAAAAAGGTTCTATCATTTAAATATTTTATAGAAATTTCAAATGTATTACTAATAATATTTTAAGAAGTAACAGTGTTTTTCTATCAATTTTTTTCAGTATTTAATTAGAAGATTTGTGAAAAACAACGTTGAAAATATAGTAGCATATAGTGCAGTTTTTAATAGTTCCATTTAAGAAGATGCGAAAACGGCAGTTTTATCAGAGTTGTGTCTGTTTTCAATGGCTTTGTTGTGAAAGCGCAGATATAATATAGTAAAATTTGGCTAATTCAATGCTGATTATCGCTTCTCGGCTTTTTGGTTAAGATCAAAGTGTAATTCAATGCTGTCAGAACCACAATAAAAATTTGATTTATTCAAAAATTCGAATTAATAAAGCCTTGTTCTAAAAATGAACACAGCAAGAGAAAACGAAAAGTTTCTAAAAATGTCAGTAAAGATTTATAATGTAACAGATAGAATTAGCAGAGATCTCCCTGCCCTAAGCCATTGGTTCCAGATCCTGTGCCATTTCTTTGTCAGCAAATTTTGATCGGCGTGTCGAGCATTACTTAAGCAATGCTCCCATACTCCGTGTTTCGGTGTTCCACGTCCGTCGTTGGGGTTTTATTGCTGGTCAGAATTCGAGTAGCCGCATCTTTCCCATGCCACATACACTATCGACAGTTGCCCTTATGAAATGTACTGAGGTCTCCTTCCGATGAAGCGCTGGCCTTTGATGACCGAGCATTTACCGACATTTCACAGGAAGGTTCAAGCCACCCCACAAACCCTCGTTAATCGAGTGAGTCCAGTCCGAATACGAACCAACATGACTTCCTTTTTATACTAAATCCGATCCATTTTAGATGTTTAACATTAGGACGAGGCTCGTGCTTGTTATCTAAAACCCTTTTTACACGGTTAGTGGCTCGTGGGTAGTTATCTGAAGTACAACTTATCTTTTTTCGAGGGAAGGCAAAGGTTCATTGTTCTTCTACGGCAGTTCGGATGGATCGACCGTTCCGAAGAATTGTCAGTAAATGTTCGGGCATCCGTGCAGTCCGTACGGACTATTGTAGGTTGTGAACGCATCGTGGGATTGCTCGGATTCTTAATGACAACAAATCCCCACTTACGACCTAGAGCGACCTGACTACATATAACAAAAACAAGGCTTAAAGCTATTGGTTCAACATCCTGATACATCTCTATGCCGTCAAATGTTGGACAGACTGTCGAGTATCACTTAAATGGACAAACAAAAACAAAGAATCACTTTTAGAACCTTCTCATTTCTTTCTGTACCGTAATTACCTGAAATACAAAAAAAAATGTTTTCTCTACACGTTTTTTCGGCTACGACATACTGATAATCATATATATATAATAACTGAAGGATAGCTGAACGGATACATATTTTGAAGAGCTTCTATGACGCTTTTTGGGATCTTCTTCCGATTCAAGTTCCCAATTCGTTATGATAAGAAGAAATTATCCAAAAAAAAAATAAGCGGATTATGAACATAATTCAGCTGCAGAATCTAACTCGAAAGCGTTTCTATCAGCCAGAAATCATAGCTCTTTTTTGTGAATAGCGGAATAAAAGATGACTGTAAGAAGCTTGTTTCATAATTTTTTTCCTTTAATTGTAGATAATCTATACTATTAAAATTAGAGAGTAAACTTAACTATCTATGTATGTGAGGCTATCTTCTCACGAACCGTTGAACGCAGAAATGCGCCGAAAGTAGCAAAAGTGTGGAAATAATCCAATCAATCGGTTTTGACCATTTAAATTCCGAAATTACAATTAGTTAAAAAATATTAATTAAAAACGCCAAAATGAATGAATCTATCGTGCAGAGATTCATTGCCGATTTTCTAAATTTTTTGCCCTATTATTACTAATTTACATCCTGTGCACTTTCATTTTTATATTTTTATTTATTTCCCTTCCTCTTTTTGAACAGTAGTAACGGAAGCTGGTTTGTAACCTGTTTGCAAGCTTCCGTGTTTTGATTTATAAACATCCGGAAAAATCGTTTTCTCGCTTTTTTTATCTTTCTTTTCTTTGTCTCATGGTATTTTATTTCGCAACGTTACTATTATAAGGTAATAAAAGGCCTAGATTTGAAAGGATATTTATGTTTTTCGGGAAAAGTAAGTGACAATATGGGTTAAAAATGCGGAGGAGGTCATATGAAAAATTATAGATCCCGAGGCCTCACGTGATCTCGCTTCTTCTCTCCGCCACTGAATGACGCATGATTCGAGATAGCCCGTGAAACGCCGGGCTATGCAACCAGTATTAGATATATCCTGATTATCTATTAGAGTTAGTCAAAATATCTGAAAAGCCGAGATTTAGCGACAAAGATTTTAGCTTTGAACGTTCCCCAGAGTTGCTATCAATATTCCATAGGTAGCAAGCGTGCCAAGTGCGCTAAACAAAAGTGATCGGTCAATGGTATACGTTTTCCAGAGGGTTAAAACGATTTCTCTCTTGAAGTTCCTTCTCACCATCTTCTTCAGTTCCATGTAACGCAACGGGAGAAATCCAGGCAGGGACACGATCAGTTCTCGTGCTAACTTTCCCGCTTGAACAGCTTCTGATGCAGAAAATATTACACTCAGCAGCACTATCGAAAAATAAATCCCGCTGAACAAGTAAAGAATAGAGAATTCAAAATGTGTTTCCAGTAGAAATATTAAGGAATAGATCGGCCGAAACAGACATGCCATGCTGCTCACAACTAGGACAAAAACAGTGTAGGAAAAAATGTCGTCGATGTTACTCAAAACATTAGCTAACTCGCCATAAGCATGAAGTAACTGACAGGCACTCCCTTCTTCTTTCACAGACTGGATCTCATTTGCAATATGGAGGAAAAGGCATCGCATTTGGACACAGAGAAAAGTGTAGCAAGCTGTTGTGCCAATAATGAGAATACTGCTCCCCAGAGTATAAAAAGATACAGCAAAATTACGAAGCAGAGGAAGGCAATTTGAACTTAATTTGGAAAAGCCACGGGATAAAGTATAGTTCTTCAAGTATTCTTGATCGACGATTCTTCGCTCTGAACAAAAATATATGTATAGATATGCGATACTTAAGCTGTACATTACAATGAAAAAGACATAGATAGCTGTTTTCCTTTTCCTGTAATCTGTATTGCATTGCAGTTGGTGCGAAATTCGATTGAGGATCTTGAGGATCTGTCCGATTTGGTTCTGAGATCTTCTGATAAAATAATAATAAGAAATCTGTATCACGAATACAAGAAGAAGAGGGCCTTCTATTTTCTTCATAGGAAGAATCAGCACCCACAGCAACTGGCAAACCAGAGGAAATACTAAAACAAACATGTTTCCAATTTGAATGAAGATATTGAGATGGATATGCTTTTTACTTTTATTAGATTCTCGCCAAGGGCATGAACTTATATCCACGCCTTTTATGTAGAAGAGAAGCAGTATAGGACTGAAAGATTTCAAAAATTCTTTACCAGATCTTCGACAGTCTTCAGGTGCGTTACCGACTTTCCAATTGTTGGGAACGGTTAATACTCTCATTGTAAAAATTTTATAAGATTTTGGGAAAAAACATTCAAATCTGTAGAATGTCTATTTATTTGGTTTTTTAATCCAACTTACAAGAAACTTCTGCTTGTCAGACAGCTGGGATGTTTGTCACTATGCAATTGAAATCTACTGAGAACATGAAAGAAAGTTAGCCCTAAGAAGAATTCAGGTGCTGAACTTTTACAGGACTGGATTGAAAGAAACTTGCACGAAAATTGTTTTCTTCGGAAAGTTCGTATGTTTGCCTCAATGGAATCAATAGATACCCAGATTAACATGAAAGAAAGCTAAGTCGCAACAAGAATGTCGTTGATGAAATTCTACTTGATGGATTTAAATGAATTTAAAGAGAAACTTATACTTGACAGACAATTCATATATTTAGCCCTATGGAACGAAAAGCTAAGTTGCGTAATGGTGAAGCGAAGTGAAGTCATTATGAGTATAGCGTTTTGTGATGACGTGAAGAGACTATGACTCCTTGTAGAACTCTGTTCCGAGACTAAATGTGACGTTTTCGTGTGCGTGTTCTGTTTTGTCCCGTGTGTGTGTCCTACATCTAATAACGTTGTTTATGTTGTATTTTCTGGCCATTCATTTCCAAGGACTCGTCCTATAATCTTCTGAGACTGATTTTTTACACGTTTATACAAAAGCAAAGACTAACATGAAAGAAAGTTGCTCCAAAAAGCCTGTCGACAAAAAGCAATATCAACGTTCACAAACAGAAACAAGCTTTTAAGTGAATGAAGATATGACTTTTATATCGGGTAAGCGTAGCAAATCCATTGGATAATCATGTCTTTTTGAGGAGTCCTCCAATGCTCTTTTTGCTTCTATATATGGGTTATTGCTTATGTTATCATCAAAATGAGTCAATTTGTGTCATACAAAGAAATTTATTAATACTTCATTGGGAAGGTTTATTTCCCTTAAAAAATTATAGAATGCTTTAATGATGATAATAACATCTGTTTTTGTTACTTTGGCATGTTCTCTCTGCTCATCTTATATCTAATTGAAATAACATGGTATTGATACTTTTCTTTGTCATTTTGAAAAATTCACTAGTTCTTTATCATCTACTAAAAGCTTTGAAAACTTACGAGCCTTTTACTTCTGAAACATGATTGTAAAACATGTTCTATAGAGTACTTTTATAAATCCATTCAATGAAATGAGAAAATTTCTTATTAAAAACTGATTTTCAATTATATAAATGCCTTATTCATGTTAAAACGGAAAAATCTAGTTTGGGGAAAATATTCATTTGGACTTGCGTTTGAACCAAATAAAGCTAAATAATGGCAACACAAACTTTTTTATCTATTTCATCCTTCTATCTACAAAGTGAATTGCAGAAAGAAGAATGAAATGAATAAAAAATGTTCTGCAATAGATGAAAAAGTCTTTCTGCAAACTAATCTTCTTTAAAATTTTAATTGATCCGTCTTTCTCATTAAGAAACAAATCAAAGGAATATAGTGTTATATGATTTTGGTATTGTATTCTTTCGAAAAACCTAACGTTTAGATGATTTTAAAGTTAAAAAATATAAATCTCTTTGATTTTATTATTAAAATCAAAAAATTTTATAACTTAAATCTGTTGAAGAACAAAAATGGTATTTTGATACCGTCTTTTATTAACTGGAAATTCCTTCATATTGATAGAAGCTTCTGGAAAAATGGCATATCATTTATTAACCGGAAATTCCCTGCGGTTGATAGAAACTTCCAGTAAAAAGAATTATTAAGAGAAACCTCAGAACAATATAAAAAATGTCAACTTTATTCAATACTTGCCCAGTCTCTTATAAATAACTTAATGTTTATTAATATATCTTTATTGCGAGAATATTTCTCATTTTTTTATGAAATGATTCATTAATTAATGGTACAGAAAGTTTCTTTCATTTGTATAATCATAGTATACAATATTACATATACCTCTTGAATTGTAAGCCAAATTTTGAGGGCATCTTATTATTTTGGGAATACTGACCATAAAGCTTTCATGCTAATTGGTCAATTTGTTAAATGTCCTTCAAAGACTCATCTATACTCAACGCAGAAGTATGCAAGATAGGGCCCATTACAGAAAACAGTATTTATCTAGCAATGTTGGAGTCATTTTTCAACTAACATTTCAAGAATTAAAGTGTCTAAAGCAACGAATGAATCATCTTTCGCCAAAATTGCTCCAGCCTTTCTAAATAAACATTTCTACATGTCTCATCGGTTGTTTTCATCGTAAAGGATTGATTAAAAAGGATTTAACCATTCGATATTTTTATTTCGACATATAGCCTGCGAGTTGCGTTTCATTTCGATTAGTCCATTTTTTACCTGCATCTTGAAGACATTGCCCCAACCGATCCTGAAGAACTGAGTTAGGGTTTGTTTACCCCACTAGTACGAACGCGTTCTTGGATCGGCTGAGTGTGTTGTGTTGTTATTTCGCTCTCCAGAAAAGGTGATTTAAAATAGTTTAGTGCTTCTGTTGGAACTTTTTTTCTATTGGAAGTGTTGATGGAAGTACCTGTCTACATTCCGGTAAAGACTTTTTGAAAAAATTCTTTGTTGTTGTGGAATTATGTACTTGTAAAGATTTCAAGTGTGTATACGCCCACTTTTTGGGCGTCCATGTTGGATTGTTTTTGTCTTCTGCGCATGACATTTTTTCTGAATGTATTCTGCATATGTGTTCTTTTGGTGAACGAATATATTGAAGTGGTTCACCTTCGTTCAGCTTGTTTCAAACTGATTGTTTGCTTGATTTATTCGAAAGATTAAATTATTTTTGGACCTGGTTCGAGATGTACAGTTTCCTTTGTACTGTTATATATATTAATTTACTTGATTGATTGGAAATCCAAGATTTTCGATATCCCAGATTGGCTCCAGACGATTACAACGGTTGGAGTTTTTGACTCTCATTTATTGTATATAAATATTGATGAAATGAAAATTTTTTCATGATTATATTTATTTGGGCTGCCCTTTAATTAGATTTCATAATTGCAACTCAGTTTACTCATTATTTTTGGAAATTGCCAAAAAGGAGTTAGTTCCGGACGGTTTTCATTTTTCATGATTATATTTATTTGGGCTGTCCTTTAATTAGATTTCATAATTGCAACTCATTTTACTCATTATTTTTGGAAATTGCCAAAAAGGAGTTAGTTCCGGACGGTTTTCAAACATCGGCGCAAACTCAAATGTGTTTCTGCCATCTTTAGAATGGCTGACCAGAGCTCCCATTTGGAGCCGACTGAGGGTCCTAATGAACAAAATGTTTCTAATGATACGGGACAAGATAATTTTGCAAGTGCTTCTGACCCATTTGAGGGGGAATCCCCAGAATTTAAGGGACTTCTTGAAAAAGCCATGGAATTGGAAACCGAAATTCAGGCGGCTATTGCTGCCTCTAAAGCGACATCTGCAAAGCAAACGGAGATCAGACAACCACTCATGGAAATTATGAAAATCATATTTCATCAGCAAGTGATGATTGGTCACTTAATGGGCAGACTTTCAACTGAATTTAAAGAGAGAACACCTTCGTATGCCCAGATGGTGACCGCACCTGTTATCTCTTCTTCTAAGAAAAGAGATAGATCTAGATCTAGGGCTCGGAAACTACATAATGTTATGGTTTATCCTAAAACTGAAGGAGTCACTTCTGATCAAACTAGAAAGAAAATTCAATCAAAAATATTACCTTCAAATATTAACGTCAAAATTAACAGTGTTAAAAACATTGGTAAGGGTGGCATAATCATAAATGCCCCTTCTTCTGATGATATTGACAAACTTATTATGGAATTTCAGCAAATTGATGAAATCAGAGACGGCTTTCAGGCTTTTAAACCAAAACTTAAAGATCCCAGTATAATCATTTTTAACGTCACAGAAGATTTATCAAATTAGGAATTCATAGAGAGTCTAAAGTCTCAGAATACTGAGTTGACCGAGGCAACGTTAACTGTTAGGACATCGTTTAAAAGCAGGTATGGGAAAAATTGGATAGTATCCATGAACCCGGAAGCATTCAATGCTATCATTAAAAAACCAAATATTGTCCAAAATTGGACAAGACTTTCCTTCAAAGAGAACTACAAAATTGTCCAATGCTTTAAGTGTGGTAAATACGGACATATAGCGTCAAAATGCAGGAACGAGGACTTTAGAGAAGGAGGGGGTTTGTGCTTGAGATGCGGGACGATGGGACACAGAGAGAGGGAGTGTACATTGGAGCCAAAGTGTATGAATTGTGAATCGCACAATTCAAGATTTAAAACGACGTACGATGTCAAGCATTCAGCAAGGGCTACAGATTGCAAAATTAGGGATAAAGAAGTGGAGTTGGTGATTTCGAGGACCAATTATGGACCTTAACTCAACCCTTCAGTTTTTTTGTTGTGCTCATCTCAATCTCAACCATTCACGTCGTGCTAACATTCAATTGAGCCAAGACATTTCTAGGTTCAATTATTGACATTGTATCTTTTAATGACCCTTATATATATGAAAATAAAATTACTGAGTTTCCAGATTACTTTCAAAAGTATACTCATAATTATAAACCATTGGCAGGATTTATTGTCTCCAATTTAAAATTTAGGGTACTGGCACTGTTGCTTGAACGAACTATTGTTGCTATTGAAGTCGATACAGGTAACGAGACTTTTATATTTTGCTCTATATATTGTCTTCCTAGTGCAAATTTAGATGATGATTTAGTTGCTTTGCAAACTGTATTATTAAATAATCTTCAAAGAAAAATTATTATATTTGGGGACTTTAATGCAAAATCCCCTATCTGGGGTAAGAGGGGTTCTGATCGCCGAGGTCAAAAGCTCACCGATTTTATAAATCATAATGATCTTTTTGTTATTAACAAATCTGACTCTCTTCCTACATTTAATAGCCCTCAGGGAGTAAGTTGGATTGATTTAGCGTTGTCATTAAATATTCATCCAGATAGACTTCAAAATTGGAATATCACTGATAGGCTCACATTGAGCGATCATAATATTATGGAGCTTACAGTAATGGTAGACCCTCAACTAAATATTAAAAAAACTAGGAAATGGAAACTTTGTGAGTTAAAGTTTTGGAAATTCAAAGAATTATTAAATATTTTTTTAAAAAAGGGATTTGAAGTCGGTGGTGATTTAGATCATCTGATAGACCAGATACAGCAGGGCTTATTGGATATCTGTTTTAAGACGAGAAAAACTAGGACCCACCATCAACAAAATGCTGTCTGGTGGAATCAGGAATTGGAATCTATGAGAAGTCTGGTTAGAGCACTTCGTCGCAGATATCAAAAAACATATGAGGCGTCTGAAAGACTTAGGAAACAAATTATTTTTAAGAAAAATTTAGCTATCTACGTTAAAAAAATTGCTCTGGTTAAAGAAAATTCTTTTCGGGCTTTTCTGGGCAATACTGTTAAGGTCTATACTTTTGATTCATTCTATAAAATGGTTAAGAGAAATTACAATATTTCAGGAGGTGTCCAAAGGGTTTTGAAGGAAACGGGTGAATTAACTTGTTCTCTTAAAGAGAGCATGCAAGTCATTTTAGAACATTTTTTCCCTAGATTGGAAATTAATTTTATTTCCAACCAGATTGTGTATGGTGATAAATATTTGACTTTTCCTGAGGTCACGGAAATTGAGGTTCGCAAAATTCTTTCATCTTCTTCAAATGATAAGGCTCCTGGCCCGGATGGGCTAACCCTGGGCATTATTAAAGAACTTTTTGATTCGAATAAAGATCTCTTCATTAATATAATGAACTCATCCTTGAGTTTAGGATATTTCCTACATGTTGGAAAGAGGCGAGGGTAGTGCTTATTCCGAAAGAGGGAAAAGACTTGCAAAAAGTCGCATCTTACAGACCCATTTGCCTTTTGTCTACTTGGGGAAAAATCCTTAATAAATTAATTACAAGAAGGCTTCAATATGAGCTTGAAGTAAACGGCAAACTTAGTGATAGTCAATATGGATTTAGGAAAAATAGAAGTACACTCTCCGCACTCGTTGGATTTTATAATTTTATTAAACAAGCTAAGGAGGAAAAGTTAATAACCATTGCTGTCGCATTTGATATTTCAAATGCATTCAATAGCATCCATTGGCAGGACATTTTGTCTTGTCTTCGTGAGGATAATATCTCGGAATATCTTGTTAAGATTATTGAGAGTTTTCTCTCAAATAGGAAAATAGTAGATTATGATTTTAATATTTCCTTTTTCTATGATCGTGGGGTTCCTCAGGGCTCTTCATTGGGGCCAATTTTGTGGCTACTTATAGCCTAAAGACTAATTACAACTATGGAACCCGTTGGAGACGTTAATCTGTTAATGTTTGCGGATGACATTCTTTTGCTTTCCAAGGCCCCGGCTTCTTATATTTTCACTGATAAATTGAGACTCCCGTTAACCATTATTGAGAAATGGGCTCAAAGGTATGCCCTATCTATTAACATGGATAAAACAAATTTCATTATGTTTCCTTTTAAGAAAATTCCCACACATATTCCCAGGTTAAAAATATTCGGGAGAAGCATTAGATATTCATGCATCATTAAATATTTGGGTTTACATTTTGATGAAAAACTTACAAGGCATCGGCATCTTTCTATATTGAAGGATAGAACTCAAAATCTGCAGGGTAAACTTATGAGGTATACTAGAGCCACTTGGGGGGTTAAGCCTCAGATTGTTAAGGAAATTTATACTAAGGCAATTGAAAGCTATATATTCTACGGGTCTGAAATTTGGTATTCTGATTTAGTAAAGCTTAATTTAAAATTAAATCAAATTCAGAGGATTTCACTTTCCACTATAGTAAAGAATTATAGAACAGTCTCTACGGAGGCTATAAATATTTTGTCTGGCTGTCCCCCTCTGGACATTGTAGCCAAAGTTAAAAAGGAGAAGTTTGATCTTCTCTTTAAAAATAGGGCTTTGGTGTCTCATGATTTCATTTTGAATAGGGAAGACATTGATATAGTGAATTTTAATTTTCAACCACCCTGGGAGGCTTTTATTATTCCTTGGACCATGAACATGGACCCTGAGGTAAAGGAGCATAAGATTTTTACAGATGGGTCCAAATGGAATGACCAAGTGGGCTGTGGGGCAATTTGCTTTGACAACTATGGTCAAGAACAATGGTCCTTTTCTTTTCGTCTGAGTAATAACGCCAGCGTCTTCATTGCAGAGGCGGTTGCCATTATGGAATCCATTAAAAAAATTATTCATATCGATCATGTCTGTTACATTTTTACAGACTCTAGGTCTGTACTTATGGCTCTAGAGTCTCCAGTTTGGCTCTGGGTGATAACATACTAATTGCATTCCGGACTTAGCATTTTAGCAACCCGGTTGGGCTCCAGTCGATTATCATAGTTAGGGATAAATTTGACCATTTTTTCGTTTAATAAATTCTACATTGTGTAAAAATTGCATGTAGGTATTATAACATGATTCAGTATGTATGGTAATTGAAATTGCAACAACTTAATTATACTAAATAATGAGTTAATTGAGAAGAAATGATTTTTAATGGTTTCAACATCTGCGCCAACATTGTAGTGGTCCTGGAAACTGTATTGAAATTTTGATTACTCTTATTGAACCTTATTGTTAAATTTGTAAATTCTTCTATGTCGTATTTGTGCAATTGTATTTGTATTTGAATACATTTTGGAAGACTTTTAGCATGGTATTTATTGCACCTTATATGGGTAATTGTATTGCTGTGATTGTGTACAACTGTATTTATCTTTGAAAAGTTTACTGCTTTGTATATATGTAGCCTGTATAGGTGAATGGATTTCTTTTTGAATTAGTTAGCTCGCATCCCAGTTTGGCTCCGGACGATAGCATTTTGTTAGTATTCTAGACCTAGCACCTTAGCAACCCGGCTGGGCTCCAGTCGATTATCACAGTTGGGGATTAATCTGCCCATTTTTTTTTGTATAATAAATTTTATACAGTGCAAAAAATGCACGTAGGTATTACTACATGATCCTATCTGTATGGCAATTGGAATTGCAACAACTTAATTACATTAATTAATGAATTAATAGGAACTGGTTTTTAATGGTCTCAACATTGTAGTGGGCCTGGGAACTATATTGCACATTTGATCAATTCTATTGAACTTTATTATTAAATTTGTAAATTTTCTCTGTTCTATTTGTGTATTTGTATTTGTATATATTTTGGATAACTTTAGTATGTTATTTATTGCAACTTGTAAGTGTATTGTATTTTGTTGATTGCATACAACTGTATTCATCTTTGAAGAATTTACTGATTAGTATATATGCAGCCTGTTTAGGTGTATAGGTAAAGGGAATTTCAGATTTCGTTAGTCTGCAGTCCAGTTTGGCTCCGGACGATTTCAACAGTTGGTGTTCTTTGTGCTCCTTTTCTGGTTGATTAATACTGTTAATTAAAATTCTTCATTAGTAACCACTCTTAACTTTTTAGTCTAATTCTATGTAAGAATTGCAACAATTTATTAATATTATCTATTGAATTAATTGAGAGTAGGTGGTATTTATTGTATCTGAACATCGGCGCCAACATTGGTACCGACTTTGTGCAAATTCTTGCCCGATTTTATGGGTAGTGTATAGTTGTGTTGTATTTTTTGCATATATTTATTTTGTCAGTTGCTGCTTAGATCATTAGTATCCTTTGTATTTTGCCTGGAATTGGGCTTTGATCTTTGATTTTATTTGTCATCTAGAGTGGCTACTATTTCATATTTTATCTTATTTCATATTTTGACTTTTATCTGAGACGAGGTGAGTCTCGATGGTCGCACAGTGGTAAGGGACTTTTTACCTTCTACTATTAGTTGCTTTGTAGCCTTAGGAGTTCTTTTGTAGGAGCAGTTTATTGCTCGACCGGTTTTCAGATTTACCGTGTGCCTTGGCGGCACGGCTATACTGTTTATGTACCCCACTAGTACTTCACATCGGTTTATAAGGAGCAAGTGTACCAAGTTCCATAAAATCGCTCCAGATTATCGAGTAATGTGTCAATCGGACTATATCCTTTCTCGACACTATTCCAGGTATCGGGTGAGTATTTATTTACCACTAAAGAGCGTTTATTTAGCCTATGAGGGAGCATGTATATCTTGCTTCCTCGAATTGTCCCAGCATTATCAAATTTCACGTCAATCGTTCATATAACACATGCATTTCAAGGACGTTATCGCAGCCTTATATTAGGTTGGCGTTTATTTAGCCCTTTAATATTTTTAGATGGCCAATTAGAAGTATATGTACCAAAATTCATCAAAATAGCCCTAGCCGCATCCAACATAATATCATCTTTTTTTATCATTTATTCAAATTAACGTTGTTTTAAAATTATTTAACTTTTTACAAATTAACTTTTAACTATAGTTCAAATACCATATGAATAAAAATTTATTTAATGCTTAAAAAATCATTAATACTTTAATAAAAGATATTTATAAATTTTTAATTTAAATAAATTTTAAAGTGTATTTTGAAAAGGGGGATAAAATTGCACATGCGGGATCGAACTCTGACCAATAGTTTTGCAGGCGATTGCTGTGCCGACCAAGCTATTTTCTCTTACATTAACGGTGGCAACTTTCTGGTATATAAGCTGTGCCTAAAGTTTGAGGTCCAACTTCTCGGAATTTACAGGTCATTTCACTTTTATACGTTAATCAGAGATTACCCTAAAGGTATACCATTTATATACCAAGTCTCATAAGGAAAGGAATTTCCCAAGTCGTGCCCTCCCCTTTGTAAGTGTGATGCGGACTGATTGATGTACCGAAAACTAACTTCTAATCAGCATCTTTAAGTTAGTGTTCCTTAAACATCGATAGCTCAACTATAGACAGTGCAGTCGATAATTTTCTCAAACTATCGATAGTTTTCTGCCCGGCGATACTATCGAGAGGTGTTCTTCCAGTCGATAGTTTATAAACTATCGATAGTTCCAGTTGATAGTTTTAAAACTATCAACTGAAAATGCGCCTATCGAAAGTATTGCTAGAGAGAAAACTATCCATAAAATCGATAGTTTTGAAGCTATCGATACAATCTATAGTTTTGAAGCGATCGATAGTATTGAATATTTCAGCCGATAGTTCCTAATACCCTATACCATGGATGGCGAACCAATGGCACGCGTGCCATTGATGGCACGCGACACAATATTTTGGGCACGCCACCGATCACAAAGTTCACTATGAAACATATTACGAACGAAAGCGAGTTGATCCTACGCTACGGTTTTCAGAATGAATAACATTAAAGACTCGCTTAGAAACCGTTTGACAGTTGACTCCAGTTCAGCATGCATTCTGCTAAAAGTAACATCTTACAACCCTAATATAAGTTATTTGTCATCTAATCTGCAACAACAGATGTCACAGTAATGTTACTTTAATTTGAATTACGCGTATAACTGAGACATTGCAAAATGTATTTTTGTAGTAAATAAAGAGTTTTGAGTTAATAGTATTTAGTTTTATAATTTTCCCAATAATAACGAGAGTCAGATTTTAAAAGAATAGTAATTTGTTGAAGATCACTTTTCGCACGTTAATGTCGGAAAAGGATCGCCGTCTCCCACCAAACCAAAATTTGTGGATAGACAACAAAATTAATTGACGGCACGTCTATGACCTCATAAAACATTTTTTAGAAAAAATGGCACGTTTATACATAAAGGTTCGCCATCCCTGCCCTATACTATAGATTTGGCTTCGATGATATCGATGCTTAAGCAATACTACTTCAAGTAGTTCAAATGGATTCTGAATGTCGACAATATTTTACTCGGCGAAGATATATGCTATTAGTAAACAATTGATAAATGACAATGGTAAAATCCAAAAATGCATCAAATATGTTTGTTCAATGCTTTGATTCTTGTTAAGGTTTGGTTGAATGCCTAAAAATCTGCACATACTCCTGTAAATTGTCTGATGCTTTGGGAGTCCCTGAACATGTACGAGAAATACGACCCTGGGGTTTCCCCAGCTACCCTTTTTATTTTTAGTAGACATTTGTGATATTTGTCAGAAAAATCAGTAGCATTTTTTTATTTTCTAACAAAATGTCAGATTCTGGAAAGAAGGAGATCCTTGCAGCATCCTTAATGAAATACAAAGCTAATGAAAAATCACTTCCCACTGGTGTCCACGTACTCCCTGTTTTAAATCATACCACAACTAATTACATAACAATTAATTGGTTGGACCGAAGTCATGGTTGATTTTTCATTTGCTGAACCAAGATGGAGCCTGGTTGAAAAACAATCCTCAAGCCTGGGAAGAAGACTTCAAGGTTAAAGAAATGAAAACTTTTATCAAGAACTTAAAAGTAATGAGCGAGACAGCTGAAAGAGAGGTAAAACTGACGGAAGATTTCAGTCAATCGATAATCAAAAATGAAGTACAGACTCAAAATATACTTCAGTCTGTTGCAGAAAGTAGGAAAAACTTTTTGGCTGTATAAGTAAATTTTAAATAAAATGTAAAGTATTTAAGGAGATAAAATGAGAAAATTTGGCAATTTCTACAAATTATTTGGACAATCAACTACTGTGAGTATTTCATCTTTATCATAATGTTACATGTTAATCTGTCAAATAAAATTGTAAAATTTAACTTATCACTGCATTCATTTTGATATCGTTCTTTAACATTTTAGCAAATTTTTAAGCTGTTATTGTGAACATACAGTAACTGTTATATGATGTTTCCAAAAAGCAACAACGCAGAATTAGTGCAAATTTTCATCATTTTATGTTTTTTTTTCTGAAATCATAAGTGAATAAGGATACAGTACACAAGTTTATTTGTGATTATATTATAAGAAAACATGTCCATAGGAACAAATAGAAACCAGTTTTAACACATTAGTAACCATATAAAATTTCTTTTAAAAAATTCTAAAAATTTTAAATTTTAACAGATTTTTTTCAACTTTTAGGAGTAGGCAGGTTTTAATGGCAGGTCGATTTTTAGTGAAAACGTCGAGATAAAATTATAAAACAAGTATTTTGTATTAATATGAAATTTAATTATCAATCTCTTTGATAGAATATTTACACAGAGTAGTGTAATGGTTACAGAATAGATAAATCACCAGTTTATCGCATGTAGCAAGAGTCTGAGTTAGCTTGTGATTTATCAATTATTTTACTACTCTGTCTAAATATTATATTAAAGAGATTGATAATTAAATTACATATTAATACGAAACACTTGTTTTATGATTTTATCCCGAAGTTTTCATGAAAAATCTGCGGCGCGGACCCGAGCTGCGCATTTCTTATTTTTTCTGAGAAAACACGTCTCAAAGTTGGTCAGCTGCATTTAAAATAACGTTGGACTTCTTATGGTTCTTGCTGCCTGGTGGATATAAATTGAAATATGGACTCTAATTCTTATTATACAGGAAATTTTTAACATGTCTGCTCTACCATGTAGTGTTAGTGCAAAATTGGCAAAGCATGGACTTGGTTCAATTTAACTCTGAACCTCAAACTATACAGGTTGTTCATAAATTAATAACTAGATAAAGAATTGTATTGCGAATACTTTCTGTGCACTTTATTTCAAAAATTTAAATTTTTTATGAAATAAAACATGGCAACATGAAAATTGTTTAGTATACTTTAGCATTAACATCATTAGTTGTTCTGACAACAGCACAATTTGACGTTCACAATTGTTTTTTCAATACGCAATGTCTATTGTCGCGCAATCAAAAACAAATTTCAACTGTTTCCGTGAACAATAAAACTCTTAGAACTGAAGTGTAAATTAATATAAATAGCTTTCACATTCCTTTCAAATTCTTTTATATTGAATTTTTTAATTTAGTGATTAATTTATGGACTCTTTAGTCTCCTGTCTTGAGCGAAACACTGATATTCGAGAAAAAATTTTTGAAAAAATCATGCATTCACGATTTTCTGTTTTAACGATACATAAAATTAAAGATGACAAGTTCTTTTGAAGAAATTTCGAAATTACCACTCTATGCGTTCCACTTAAGGACAATGGTTTTAGAAGTATCACAGAACTGAAAATTATAAGGTTAGAAATGAATAAAGCCCACCAAAATAAAACGTGCGATTTCATTATGTGCTGAAGTATATTTCGATTCTTGATCATTTTTTGGAGAATTAGTTGCATTTGCTTCAGTCATTAACAATCGAATATCTTGATGAATGGAATGAAAGTTCTCTAACGACATATGAATTAATTCACATGTCATGCGCCAAAGTGAACATTGAATTTCCCTCGACGTAAACTTTTGAGCATGTCTGTGAAAATATAATATCTATTGATATATATTTAGTAACAGCTAATGCTGTGACAAGAGAGAATGTAGAAAAGAGCAAATGTTTAGGGAGGAGCCCCTTACTAATTGTGAAAGTACTTCAATTTTTGAGGAACTTTTTCGCTCTTTACAATAATGTGTGTTGGCTGATTTTAAAGAAGTATTTAATTTAGAAGAAGTTGGGCAGCAATTCAGTATTTATCCTTATTTTCATTTGACACAACTTTTTTAAAAAAATTCTTTCTAAATTAATAATGTTTTACAGTTATTTTAAAATTGTTTATTTCGAGCTATAAATTCAACAAAATTCAACAAGTTCAACTTCTTCAAGATCCGACGTTCCGGCCAAAGGATGTTCAATTTGGAGTAATGCTGGATTACGCAACTTTTCTTGTCCCATGGAATTATTAATTTTAATTTTGCAAATTAAAAAAATATCACTTTGAAGCAGGTGCGACAAAATATTTCAGCAATTCAATGAATACTAAAGTGAAAATTCCGCTTTGGAGTTCATTTCCCTAGAAAACAATTTATACCATCACAACCGTA
>BGPR01026552.1:780-21439 GCA_013235015.1 Araneus ventricosus | reverse complement strand
AAAATTTTTTCAAAGATAATTTTAATTATCACATTGAATGTTACATTATAATATAAATTTATTTTGACCAAAAAGATAAAATTTCTGCCTAGTGATCCTTTTCTAATTAAAAATTTTAATTCATGTATAGAATTTATGTTTATTCCCCTTTTTAAAACACCAGATACTTAAAGACACAATTTTTAAGATAAATATTTTTGTCGTGCTTGTTGACCTGAAAAGTAAAAGTAAAAACTAGTTCTGTAAATGCTGTTTTTTTCAATCTACCAGCAGGCGGGCCCTCTAAACCAGTGATGGCGAACCTTTTAAAGAAATGGGTCAAATTTTTAATATCTTTTCATCGTCAGCCCGTGGGTTTGTGTTTATTCATTGTGACCACTGCCTTTATATTTGTATTTTTCATATTTCCATGAAATTTTTTTCTGGATGCTCTCCCTTTTGTTATAAAACTTTTTTCATTCGTGGAGTGTGTCTTGATTTCTTTATATTACTTGCCCTTGGGGATTCTTTGTTTATGATTTGTATATGGTTATTTCTTTGTAATTTGTCGCCACACCTGTTTTGGCTGTAGTTGTATTTATCTGATGATTTCTGTGCTCCTTCCTATCCGTGTTATGGCCCTCCACCCTTCCGGGTAGGCTGGGTCGGAGTGGATGATTTAAAAAATTTCAGTGGCGTGATAGGGGGAGGATGTGGTAAAAAGAGTACCAATACTTTGGAAACACCGAAAAATTGTTAACAGAAAATCTAGACAGTTGCACCGTTTTCTTTAGTTCTCGCTTTTAAAATCGACTAAAAATTTTTTTTCTTTTATTTTTTGTGTGATATAAAGCTTTTACATGTGAATTGTGAAAAATAAAGCTCAATATCCAAAAGTTGAAAATGTTAATTGTAAATTACCTATAGTAGAAGAAACATGAAGTGATGTGGCCTCAACTCCACATACATACATATATGTATGAGAAAGTTCAATAATAAAATATAAAATTAAAGTTCAATTATTAAACACTTCTAGACGCGTACACAAAGACTGCAAAATAATCAGTACTTCCAACTGCCACATCCCCGTTCTACTATGCAGCGAATATGCGTACCAAGTCTATGACTGACTGTCATTCACACGTGCAGAGATACGATAGACAATCAGTTAGCTAATGTCCACCTTAAAATATCTTTTTTAACGTAGGGCTACGTTCCTCCCATTAGGGTCTCAGGAAGGAATTTAATTCACACGCCGAAAACGCCACAAAAAACGTTGTATGAGAGATCCTCTGTATCTCGGTAGCTACCTAACTAATGTTTTATTTTAGAGATAAAGGGTAACAACAGAAGTTATAAAAAAAGAAACTTGAACATTCGAAAAGACTCACTCGAGTAAAGTAGTCCTACGCCTTTAACATCAGCGGCTGTTTGGAAAAGTCAGCTTGCAGTCATTTTTTAAAATATTTTCTAATGTCTATTCTCGCTTGTCTTGTATAAAAAATAAGTTTATAAAAATCAACGCCTGGGTCATATAAAAAGCCTTCGTGGGTCAGTGCCTAATCCGCGGGTCATAGGCTCGACACCAGTGATTTAAAACAACGTAAAAGTTCGCGCTTATTTCCTATATACGCTGTTGTCAAATATCAAACTATATAAAACTGTAAAGACAATTTGGAAGTAAAAAACAATTTAAATTTAGTTATAAAAAGCAAGAAGTTACTTTTTTAGTCACTTCATTGCAACGGTCGCCCGTATCTCTGAGAAGCAAGTGGGAGATTCGTAGAGTCCTGTTAACGCCTCAAATTCCAAACGATGACTAACAGTTCGTCAAAAGGATCTGGAAGAATAGCCAAAGTCATGATTTCGTAGCATCCTCAGATAAAAAGATAGAAAACGATATTCTTCTCTAGTGTATCTCTCATATACGCTCGGCCGCTGGAAGGTTTAGCAGAATTTAAACTTACAAAAGCCTATATATTTCTTACTAAGCGCACACAGTTCTCTCTTTAGATAAACATTCAAACTTTTCCATCATTTTTTACATATACAGGCAACCTTTAAGTTCTCACGATATAACTCGACGCCGTTTATAAAAACATTTCGATACAAGGTGTTTCAAAATAGAAAATAATTTGGAATAGTTTTCCGCCTGGTGCTTTCTTAACTCTATCGATGCGGGAACGTCCCATACGTCCCTTCAACCAAAAGACGATAGCCGTCCGAATGTCACTCTGAAATTTCCGCCCCCTTTCGTTAAGTGTGTTTGATTTATCTGGGGAATGGGGGTGCTTTCTTAGAATTCCGACAGGGCCAGCTGTGATTGTGGCTTTTGAGAAGAGAAGTGAATTTCCCTTATCTTTGATAGATTAGCTCCGGCATTCCCGTATTTTGAGGCCCCTTTATTCCAATGGCCTTAGGAATAAGAGGGTTAATTCTATTCATACCCCTACATCAGTGGCGCGCAAACTTTTTTCATTCATTTTTCCCCTCACTTTGCGTAAAATTATGTCGTGACCCCCAAAGAAGTCTCAACCACGGTTTTTGAAGGAAAGAATTATATTTTTTAGTTTCAAATAAACTTCTTTGAATTTAGCCACCCACATAAATTTTCTCTCGACCCCTTTTGGGGTAGCGCCCCACTGACTTCACAATATTCGCAGTTTGCAATGAAATTCTGTGCGCTCTTCTCTACTAAGAAATTTCTTCTGATGTTTTTCACTTCAGCAAACTTCTGTGTTACAAACGTTTTAACAGTTTATTGTATCAGTAAGGTGCCACGCTTGAAATTTCAGAACAGTTATGAAACAAGTGATTAAATCTGAAAGTTTTATTAAGCTGAAACTCCAAGCCGACATGTCACTTAAAGAATGAAGTATGAAAACATTTAACGCGTAATTTCTTAAAGTAAATACTTCTTTAAGGTTTACTACGAGCAATATTTCAAAGCCGAATGCTTGTCAGTAAGATATTTGGGGTTATCACACTATAAATAAGGAAAAAGAAGCCCAGGTATTACTATATGAATTTATATTATTTTTTAAATTTTTCAAATAATTCATCCTGTGGGGTTCCTATATCAATATTATACAGAATATCAACACTTATCGTGGTTCGATAACTAATTTCTAAACCGTTAGAGATGGACATATAGTTCCAATTTAAAAAATTCTTTAAATAAAGGTAAGAATTATATTTTGTGTTTTTTGAATCACTAAATAAATTTCTGAAAAAGTTACGAATTCTGACTTTTTATGCGGTCCCCGATCCTATCAGTCATATTTAGTAAAATTTATTTCACACTCTAGCATTTTAAGCAAAAAAATCACGTCTTCTTCGACTAAAACTGAGCGAATCCTGGAGCTTTGAATTTCATGATTTTTAACTTATCAGGAAACTCGTCCAGCAAGTGCTGCGCATTGATTGGTGGATCGTCTTCGAGACGGCTATTCAAACGGTGTAGCGGTCTAAGTCAGTGATATTCCAAGCTTCATAACTCGGTCAGTTTTAGTCGCAAAAGAATTGTAATTTTTTTTGTTTAAAATGTTAGAGTGTCAAAAATATTTTATGAAATATGATTGATAGGACAGGGGGAAAGTATAAAAAGGTATATTTTATAACCTTATCAGGAAAATATTTCTTGATTCAAAAAACATATATTATAATTTTTCTTTCATTTAAAGCACTTTTTCAATTGAAACTATATGTCTATCTCTAACGGTTTAGAAATTAGCTATTGGATCACGATAAGTGCGGACACCCTGTATGTTAGTGATGTAAAGAATATTAATTTTAAAATTCACTGAGCTTTTCACATATTACAGCACAGTTCAAGAAACTCAAGACAAACTCTGAAATGGTAAGTCGGAAAGTCTTCGTACGCTAAATGTCACTTGATTTTGGCGCAATAAACAGTTGTTCAAGGTGTACTCTGAAGCACAGGGCGGTCATACATTATCGAATTCATTTCAAAAGTTAATAAAAAAATGGCTTTCTAAATTTGCTACAGCGAGAGATTTCCATACGCAATGGCTACTGATCAGCAGAAGCCGATGCGCGTTTTCTGGTTTCCTTTTTAATTTTTTCTTGAATATCTCCAAAAATAATCAGTTTTCAACTGCATGCGAATTAACAAATTAAAGAGCGTAAAATTCCCTACAAATACATAGTATTATTTTTTTCCTAGATTTAAAAGTTTTGCGGATCGTGCTCTCAAAAATGAGAGATATCCAATAATTTACGACCCCTAAAGTGCCGTAACGGCGCGTTACCTATCTGAAAAAAATATTTAAAATGTGCTCTTATTTAAAATGACCCTTAGTTGTAACATTATAAGTTTTTTTTATTAATTCTGGAAAGGGATCCAATAATTTATTGTCATTTATATTTATTAAATTTAATCCAATAATTTATTTAGATTTAATCTAGATGAATTTGTAACTAGGTTTATTAAAAGTTGGAAATTTGTTGAATTTTAAATTTCAATAATCGAACACATATCCCACAGGCTTTATATGAAAGTTAAGACGAAAAAAATAGCTTATAATTGCCTATAGCAACTGAAAGCCGAATTTAAAGAGTGAGACATGGTATGAATTCAGTCTATATTTCTGCAAAAATGTTTATTTCTTCGATTATAAATTTAATAAGAACAAGTAATTAAATATGAAAAAAATTTAACTTAAAATATTTGTTATTAAATGATCTACAATTTGATTGATATTGTAGATAATTTATTAAATAAAATTTACATATATGAAAATATTTTTTCATATTTCTTTACATTTCGGTCGAAAATGAATTCAAGTCCCACTAATGGAAATTCTACTTCCATCAGAATTCTTTTTTTCTTATGAATCAAACTGAAGTTAATTTAACTAAAAATTGTAAATCTTTAATCGCTTCATACCTCATTGTATTTTTTAGATTTTTTTCAAAAGCAACGACGTTTGGCGTAAATGGAAATTCCGAACAGATATTTAATTTTAATTTTTTCTCTAAAGTTATATTTAACTTGATTGACTGCCTTCAATTACTTAACTGCTTTCGCTTTGCCGCGCCAAAAGAACTTTAAGACATAGAGAGCTTTTTATAATGTTTTCATTAAATTTAGTTACAATGCCAATTTTTGTTTATGCAAATTAACTACTATTTGATTACGCAGATTTGATAAATTAGTAGCCCAGTACACGGTGTTGCGCGGTCTTTTCATGACAATCTTTTGAAAGGCAGGAAACTGAACTATATTTTATGAATAGCAAAATGTTCATTAACGCTACTTTATTGCGAGAATATATCTCGATTTGTTTATGAAACGATTCAAAAATTAATAGTACAAAAAATTTTCTTTTCATTTATCTTATAACATACTATACACTATTACTATATTTCTTGCATTATTAGCCAATTCTGGGGGCATTTTATTTAGGAGCCCTAACCATAAAACTTTCATGCCAATTGGTCCATTTGTTAAATGTCTTTCAATAATTCACCTCCAGCCAACTCAAAAGAATAGGAGACAAGGCCCAGATCGCAATGCAGTCATTCTTTTGTTTCTATTGAAGAACAATATAGGAGTCATCTCTATTAATAATAAATGATAATGTGTGTGTCTGCGGCTGTGTGTGTGTCGGATCTCTACAGGGCACACCACCGGACCTAGAGCTACGAAATTCGGCACGAATATACTTTGGGTGGAGGTAATGTGCAACTCGGAGCCATTTTTTTTGAAATTTTAAGTAGAATTTTAATTAATTAAAACTTAAGCGAAATGTCGGTCTTCTTCCTTAATAACTTCCGAACATATTAAAGCAGAAAAATTATTTTTACACCACCTGAACGTGCAAATATTACCTTTTCAATGAAATCAATAACAATCTTGAAATAAACAGAAATATAATAATTATTTAAAAAAATAAAAATTTTAATAGACCACGTTTTTAAAACGGACTAAAAAGTATAAAATAATTTCTTCTAGCCGCATACAGATTTATAACCCCATACAGATTCAAAACGAAAAACGTGGGGTGCATGTAATAGATAATTGATGCATAAATAGTTTATTTCAGTCACTAACAATTTTATTGCAATGGAAATGATATGAACTGTTGTGTGAGTTTTCTCAACGACAGCTACTCCCTACACTCCTTACTATTAAATATTGCATGCGCCCCACGTTTTTCGTTTTAAATCTGTATGGGGTTATAAATCTGTATGGCGCTAGAAGAAATTATTTTATACTTTTTAGTCCGTTTTAAAAACGTGGTCTATTAAAATTTTTATTTTTTTAAATAATTATTTTCTGCTTGTTAGTCTTCTGTGTGTGAAATTTTGCAATCGATTTTAAACATCTTGATGAGATTATGACGGAGACATGTGGCAAATTTCAGGTTTATTTCAGTTTCTCTTCACCTGATCATAAATAGAAAATTGTTATTTTCCTGAAAAAGTAAGTTATGTGACGCAGAGACCTTTGAGATATAATGAAAAACGTACTGCGCATGCGCAAAGATATGGCTAAAATATGGGCTGCTTCGATGGTCCCATGGGCCATCCTTATATCCAAGAACCAAGTCTGTAATGTTAATACTTTTCGAGATATAATGAAAAACGTCTTGCGCATGCTCAAAGATATGGCTAAAATATGGGGTGCTCCGATGGTCCCATGGGCCATCCTTATACCCAAGAACAGTCTGTAATGTTAATAGTTTTCTAGATATAATGAAAAACGTACTGGGCATGCGCAAAGATATGACTAAAATATGTGGGTGCTTCGATGATCCCATGGGTCATCCATATTCCCAAGAACCAAGTCTGTAATGTTAATAATTTTCGAGATATAATGAAAAACGTACTGCGGATGCGTCAAGCAAAATATGAAATGACAGACAAACATACAGACAGACAAGAAAGCAAATTAATAATGCATTGTCATCTAGTTCTGAACTAAGTTTAAAGTTTCAAGTCTCCAGCTCATCGGGAAGTTAGTTTAAAATCGATCGCAAGATTTGTACCGAACAGACAGACAGACAAGAAAGCTGGTTAATAAACACGTGGTAATAAAATACACACGAAGTATCTGGTGCGCGCAAAGTGCTTCTCTTTCAATCTGGGTTTTTTTCGGGTCACGAGGGATACAATTTTAAGCTTAACTTCCAGATCCTTCATAGAAATGATCCCATTTTTTGATCCTATCAGGCAGGTGACCCTTGAAAAAGTCCACTGCCGGATTCTTTTTATTTTGATTTGGTTCTTCTGTAGGTTTTTTCATTTTGTTAGCTAGATTTTTAAATTTTACAGGCTGTCCGAAATGCATCTTTACAACTTTAATATTTAATAACTTGAAAACTGTACTAGATAATAACAAACGGTATTCAACATATGACTAGTTAACTCAAAAATTTGTTTTGTGTTCCGATAGACGCAGATTTAATGAAAAATTAGAAACACAGAAGAAAGTTCAGTGTGTAGCCTGGTTCATAGAGACAAGGTCCAATGCCCAAGTGCAAAGGAAATTTTTGGCGCAGTACCGAAGAGAACATCCATCCAAACGAACACTTTGGGGTTGACATACGTCATTTATGGAAACAGTTAGTTTTCGCCATAAATTGGGGGCGGTGAACCCTCTCTTTCAGGCGCTAACGATGCATTTGGGTATCAGAATTTGTCTCTAAGACCCAGGCTACACGATGAATAAGATGAGATTGCAACCAGATGAATAAAGCAGCATTATATAGATTCGCTTCGGCTCAAAAACACCGACATGTATTTATAAATATATGAATTAGTTTACTGTAGCTATTAAAAGAATGTAAATAAGAATTAAAAACATAGACAACAAAGATGTTCAATGTACATAGGCTAAAGTAGGATGAAAAAACCCAATGGAACCCAGTCATAACAAGCGAAAAAATATAGTTGAAAAATTAGTAATAAATTTATTAATATTTTAATTTTCTTGCTTTTATAATCTTTTTTCTCCTATTTTTATAAACGTTATTATGATTTCTAGGTTTTTTCCATATAATATTAATTTGATTTATACGGAAATTTAAATATTTTTTAAACTGCAAAATAACTTAATATATTGATGGAGAAATATGCATTCTTAGAGCGAAAGAGATAGTAAAAAACAATATCTCAGGTGTAATTTTTTTCTTATGAATAACATGCATTATGTGTTCTTGTATTATCTTTTTTCTCCTTCATGTGTCTGATAATGTCATTCCTTTAAGTACTATTTTTATATGTTGTTTTGTTTCCTATTTTAGTTCCATCTCTTTTATTATTAAATTTTTCAGCTACATGAGTTACTCCTTCAAAAGAGGAGAAGCAAACGCATGATTGAAATAATCATTTATTGGAAAAATTTTATTTTTATTGTGTGTTTGTAGGTCTCTTCCAACTTATTTAAAAAGAAATTATTCGGAGAAAAATGACAGAAATTCCACAAAATAAGTTCATTTATACTTTGTCTCCTCGATTGTTTTTCATTTCAAAGACATATGCGTACATAATGAAAATATCACGGTAATAATCCAACTCAATAACTTTATTATTTTGCATCTTTTATCATGTGAGTCCAGAATGTAATATTTCCGTAATTCTGTAAATTTATAACAGATGAACGTTTATCATAAAACATACCTATTCTTTTAAAAATTGCATTTAATGTTTATATATTATGAAACTACCCAAGAACAAAACTGTACTTCACATTTTGCAGATTAAACTAAACTAAATGAAGTAAAATTCTCAAATGCTCTTCTTTAGCTGATGTATTTTATGTTTGTAAATATAAAAAGGCGTACTCCTGATTTCTTTGATTACTTATTGGATACATACGCACCGACTTCATTTGTTTCTGATTATAGCAATTAAAATTGTGTTCCTCTAATTTTTACTCTGCGTTATTTCCTCAAACTGTTGCGTTATTTTTAAGGCAACTATTCAATTATTCTATAATTATTAAATAAATAGAATCTTTTGTAAAATTAACAACAATTTTTAAATCTCCATAAATTGCGGAAGTATAAAATTGTACGCCATCTATTACAGATTAGGTTATAATTATCGTGTACTTTTGATTAACTTATCATCTTTCATGTTTGTAAAAATGGATTTTTTTAATCTTTTTTTATTCGATTCCTGATGAGCCAAAGTTCCAATGTTCCGTGAAAATATTTGTGAATTAATTATTTCAGATGACAATACAATGTTTGACAATTTCGAGAATGCAATTAGCAATTAATCAAATAATTATAATTCGCTGTTAAATCCACATGAGAGGATGTATCGAATAAGGAATTTCAGAAAAATTTATTACAACATTCCTTGATAATTAGGATAATGAGTTGTGATATATATTAACAACTAAAATATAGAAAATAATAAAAATTCAAAAGTTCTATGAAATATTTTTATTACTGTGCGTGAAAGAGAATATATTTTTCTCTCAAAACAGCGAGAGTCAAAACCAAAGCATTAAGCTTTGAAGTGCTAAAAAATGACATAAATAAATGATGCTTAAGACGGATAGACTGAGTGTTTCATAATACAGAAAACTCCTAAGCTTTCATTGAAAAGAAAAAAATTGTACGAATGTCATAAAATTTCCAATTTATTTAGAATATTTTTGTCAGCTTCTCGCAATTTATTTTTTATGTTTTGATATCTACATTTGCGATGAAAGAAAATTGTCTTCTACTTTTAACAACAATGAAAAAAGTGTGTTTCTTTAAATGTTTAGCTTTTTAAATATTTTATTTTTGGTAACTGAAGGTGCCATAAATTTCCGGATGAAGATTGCTCTTACATTGAAATCGGAACTATGTTAAATAGCTTTATACAAAATTATGAAAGAACCATAACGTGAATTCAAACAACAGTCAAATAAATATAGAGACATTAACATGAAGCCGAAAATTTTATTTGTGCAAAAGGTTATCGTAAGGCTATTGTAAATTTTAACTATTGTACAGTAAATATTTTATTAGTAGAAGCAGGAAGGAAGCAGGAAGAAGTCTTCTTTTTAAGCCGCCGAGATGACAGGAACGAGGTGGAAAGTCATTAGCCACCGAGATAACAGGAACGAGGTGGAAAGTCTGATGAAGCCAAGATGACATACACAAGGAAAAAGGCCAGGAGCCGCAAAGATGACAGGAACGAGTGGAAAGTCATTAACCACCAAGATGACAGGAACAAGGTGGAAAATCAGCTGCCGCGGAGATGACATACGCAAGAGAAAAGACCAGGAGCAGCCAAAATGACAGGAACGAGGAAGAAAGTCTGATGACGCCAAGATGACATACACACAAAAAAAGGCCAGGAGCCGCAAAGATGACAGGAACGAGTGGAAGGCCATTAGCCGCCAAGATGACAGAAATGAGGTGGAAAGTCTGGAGCTGCAGAGAGGACAGGAGAAGATGGAAATTCTGGAGCCGCCAAGATGACAGAGCGAGGTGAGATCTGGAAACGCCAAGATGACATTTAAATTCTGAAACCGCCGAGATGACAATTTCGAGCCACAGTCTTGCAGGAAATTCTCCTGAACTCAGATATCTAGACATCGATGTTCACAAAGGCATAATCAGTGTCAAACACTGTGAGGTATTAGTCGCAATCGATAACGCCTTCAGAAGGCACTGAAGTCACAGTCGAGATTTGCCTTTATCAGGCTTTGCAAAGTTCAAATATATAATACATATTCTTTGCTCATAAAGAAATCACCGCAATTTTTAAGAAGAAATAAAGTCCGCAGTAAAAGAAAACAAAACTGCTAAATAAATAACAAAATGAACACTATATATACAATAAACAACACACAATAACAATATACAACAAAATAAACTATATACAATATTTACAATGAGCATATATGCCCATAAATGACTGAGAGATTCTTAACAGTTTGTTAAAGTTATGCATAAAAATCCTTAAGTTTTTCATTTCAGTTTCCTTTGCAATACAATTAAATCCACAGTATAATAAGAACACAAAGAATTCTGTACAGATCTTTCAAAGCTTTACATAAACATTTGTGTAACTGATTCTTAGCATATTTAAATTTTTGCAGAAATTTCCTGTGAGATTTCGTCTCGGTTTTAGCCAGATACCAAGGAAATCCATAGTCTATTGAAGAGGCAGAGTTCTATAAATTTCTGAAATAATCTTCATCGAAAAGTTTAAAAGATTATTACCAGTTTATTAAAGCTGAGCATAAAATTGCCTAATTCTTATCATTTTAGATTTTGTTTGGATTTTCAGAAATTTACAGACTGTTTCAGAGGCAAATAATTCTGTAAATTTCACGAAAAATATTACATATCAATGTTTAAAAGTAAATTAAAATTATTGTTTGATATTTAGCATGAACACAGACTATTGTAGAGGAAAATCAGTTCTGTACAGTTCTCTAAAAATCTTGTTAATATAGTTTCCGATATCGCGGAGAGTTTTTAACTGTACATCTGCATTTTACCCAAACCATAAATTTGTGAACCTTGCGTTTCAAAGTTCGTTTATGATACGAAGATACATTTTTCCTCCGTGGAACAGATGCGTTTTGTACAGGGCTTTCACATTCATTTGAAAAACCATAGAATGGACTTGTAATTTCGTTGGTTGGTCCTTTAACTGGATTGATATCTTTCCGCTCAAATGTAGTAGTTACAAGAAATGGATTGTTCTGAAAATCTTGAGGACAATCACACTCCAATAAATCGAAAACAATATTAGAATCCTGTAATATGTTGATCAATTCGGGTTCATCTACTTCGAAAGATGCAGGATCTATTTCCGGTGGTACTTCATTTTTGCCCTGGTATAACAGCAGTGGGATTTTTTTCGAAGTAGTTTCGATGATTGGGCCTTTAAACGGATTGGTATCTTTCAGCTCAAATGGATTAGTTGTAAGGAATGGATTGTTTACAAAATCCTGAGGACAAGGATTGTCTAGCAAACTAAAGACATTATTAGAATTTTGGAAGATCTGCATCAATTCAGGTTCATCTACTTCGAAACATCCTGGGTCTATTTCAGGTGCCTCTTCGTTTTCACCCTGGTATAACAGCAGTGGTATTTGATTCGAAGTAGTTCCTGTTAAAAGAAGATTTGTTCCTCCTGTATTTGCAGGTAAATTATCTGAGTTATCCAAGAAAGGATTAGTTTGATGCTGAACACTTGTTTGTTCACAGTCTTCAAGAGTAGGTGGAGCAGAATTAGCAATTTGAAATCCAACTCTTTTAGTATCTCCACACGCAAACTTATCCGTTATGGTTGCAAAGTCTTTGGTCATTGGACACTTTTTAACGTCGGTTTGCACGCTAATGTCGCTCTTTTTACTTTTGTTGTTGTCCAGGTTACTCAGGATAATGATCAAAATTACATATGGAATCAGGTGAAAGCAATAGATGAAATTTAAATGACAGAATACTTGAAAAAGACTCCACATGAAGTGGATTAAAGCACATACGGTAATATTAATCTCCACAGTCATTTTAAGTCAAACAAAGAACACTTTAAGAAATAGCACACAAAATCAACCAGCCGCACTTGAATGCGACCAAACAAATAATGAAATCAGCATACAAGAGTCTTGACTGTTACACTTTTGCGGAATTATTATGTCCTCAAATATTATTAATCTATTGTTAAAATATATTGTAAAAACTTACCAGTTACTATTAAACTTTTGTTATCCATTGTTGTATTACACTAAAAAATTTAAAGTGTTGTTAATTGTTACTTCTAAGAGCATTGTTGTAAAAATGTTTGAGTTTTTCAAAAATTCAAGTAATTTAGGGAAATCCATGGTTTTTTTTTTTTTTTTTTTGATTTTGTAAAATAAGAACGTATTAACGTGGAAAATAGGAAAATTTTTTGAAAGATAATTTTAATTATCACATTGAATGTTACATTATAATATAAATTTATTTTGACCGAAGAAGATAAAATTAATACTTAGTGATCCTTTTCTAATTAAAAATTTTAATTCATTTATAGAATTTATATTTACTCCCCTTTTTAAAGCACCAGATACTTAAAGACACAATTTTTAAGATAAATATTTTTGTCGTGCTTATTGACCTGAAAAGTGAAAGGAAAAACTAGTTCTGTAAATGCTATTTTTTTAATGTTCCAGCAGATGCACTCTCTAAACCAGTGATGGCAAACGTTTTAGAGAAATGGGTCAAATTTGTATTATTTTTTCATCGCCAGGCCGTGGTTTTGTGTTTATTTTTTGTGTTGGCCACCTCATTTGTACTTTTATTATTTTTATTTTTCCATGTAATTTTTTTCTGTATTCTTTGCTTTGTCATAAAACTTTTTTTTCTTTCATGTCGTGTATCATGCTTTTTGTGTATTACTTGCCCTTGGGGATTTTTTGTTTATAATTTGTTTATGGTTATTTCTTTGTAATTTTTGACACCCCTGTTTTGGGTGTAGTATGTATTTATTTCATGATTTCTGTGTCCCCTCCGGTCCGTGTTATGGCCCTACACCGTTCCGGGTAGGCTGTGTCGGAGTGGGTGTTGAAAACAACTCAGTGGCGTCAAAAGGGAAGGGTGTGGTAAAAAGAGTACCAATAGTTTGGAAACTACGAAAAATTGCTAACAAAAAAACTTGACATTTGCGCCATTTTTTTTCGTTCGCACTTGTAAAATCCACTAAAAAAATTTCGTTTCAATTTTTGATTTACAACTTTTAATTTTGCATGTAAAAAGGACAAAATAAAGTTCGACATCAAAAAACTGAAAACATGAATTGTAAATTACATATTGCAGAATAAACATGAAGTGTGTTGGCCTCAACTCCACATCCATTCATATGCGCATGAGAAAATTTAATAATAAAATATAATAATTCAATCCAATTGTTAAAAACTTCTAGACTTGTAATCCAAGCCTGCCAATCATTCAGTTCAATACTTCGAGCTGGAACTTCCCCGTTGTACTATGGAACGAATATGCTTGACTATAATATCTATGACTGATTGCCATGAGTCATTCACAAGTGCAGATATACGACAGAAAATCAGTTAGTCAACGTCCACTAAAAAATATCCTTTTTAAAAAAATTCCGCAATAGATATTTATGCTTTAGATTTTGACGTGAAAACATCTTTCCGCTCGTTACAGTGAGAGTCGGTCGAACTTCCTTGTGTGTCAAAATTCCGTCCGATTTGAATCGCTAATAACTACGAGACTAATAATGCGAAATAGTTGACCCCGACAACGGATAGATCATATCTGTAAGAATTTGTCGCATAGTATTTGTTTTTCCTGTGACGTCACAGTACCAGTGTAGGCGCATGCGCGTGATTGTTATGAATTAGCTTTATGTAAGGTTATAAATAAGTGTAGCGTGGAAACGCGTTTAGCTAGGAGGTGGATTCTGGTGTCATTTTAAAGAGCTGAACGAGTATTACTATGACCCAAAGAGAGACAATAAAAATATTGATCAGAATATAAGTAAAAATCGGTATTAAATTGAAAATTTCAAACTCCACATGTTTTTCTGATTATAACATGCGGAGTTTTCTTTCGAATACTACGAAACTTACAGAATTCTTGTCAATACGTAAACGAAGCATTGTATTAAAATTTGAATTCAAAAATTTGAATATTACGGGAAATATTAGCATTTGCAATAAATAATGTTTTACTGCGCATACGCGAAATATAGTTCTATATACTGTCGACAGATGGCGCCATCAAACGCTACTCTAAATAAAACATAAGAAATGATCAGTTCGGGTTCGCGCCGTAGATTTTTCGGTAAAATGTCGAGAAAAAGTCATAAAACAAGTGTTTCGTATTAAGACGTATTTTAATTATCAATCTCTTTAATACAATATTTACACTGAGTAGTATAATGGTTACAGAATAGATAAATCGCAAGCTACCACAGACCCTTGCTACATGCGATAAACTTGTGATTTATCTATTCTGTAACCATTACACCACTCTGCGTTAATATTGTATTAAAAAGATTGATAATTAAATTACGTATTAATACGAAACACTTGTTTTATGACTTTATTCCGACGTTTTCACGAAAAATCTACGGCGCGGACCCGAACTGCACATTTCTTAAAGTTTTTTTTATTATGTTCGATTGTCTGCTCTCGCTTTTTTATATAAAAAAATAAGTTTATAAAAATCAAATCTTGGGCCATCTAAAAGGCTTTCGTGGGTCAGTGCCTTATCCACGGGTCATAGGTTAGCCACCATTGCTTTAATCAAACGAAAAAAGTCGTGCATTTTTCCTATATAAACTGCTTAAAATTATAAATTTTTACTACAGTAATTATTAAGGGTTAGTAAGTAAATTATTTTAAGAAGTTTTCATTTTGAAAGGAATGGAAACAATGTAAACCTGAAACAAAAACAATATAACTTTGAAAAAAATGAGCTGAATTACGTGAAAACAAAATAACAGAAATTTCGAAAATTTCAGCTGAAATATTTACATTTGTAATATAAAACTGTAAAGACAATATGGAATTAAAAAGCAAATGAAACTTAGATACAAAAAACACGAAGTCAGTTTTATAGTCACACCATGGCAACGGTTGCCCGTATCTTTGAAATAAAAGTAGCAGATTCGCAGGGTGCTATTAATGTCTCAAATTCCAAACGATGACTAACAGTACGTCGAAAGGAGCAGGAAAAATAGCCGAGGTCATGCTTTCGTAAGGTCCTCTGGTAAAAAGATATGAATCGAAATTCTTCTCTAGTGTATCTCTCAAATAGGCTCACCCGCTGGAATATTTAGCACAATTTAAACTTATAAAAGCCAGTATAACTTCTTACTAATCACACACAGTTCTCTCTTTAGATAAACATTGAAATTGTTCACCATTTTTTTTCGCATAAAGGAAACCTTTGCGTCCTCACGATATAACTCGATGTCGTTTATAAAAACATTTCTATATAAAGTGCTTCAAAATAGAAAATAATTTGGAATATTTTTCCGCCTGGTGCTTTCTTAACTCTATCGATGCGGGAACGTCTCATACGTCCCTTCAAGCAAAAGACAATGGTCGTCCGAAACGTCCGAATTTCTCTCTGGAATGTCCACCCCCCTTTCGTTAAGTGTGATTGATTTCACACCCGCTGCGCGTGCTTTTTTCGTCAGAGTTGCTCGCCCAGATGTGTTTCGGGAAAAGGGGGTGCTTTCTTAGAATTCGGTCAATGTCAGTGTCATTGTGGTTTTTAGGATTGAAGTGAATTTTCCTTATCTTTCGAAGGGGAGCATGGGCGTTCCCGTATTTTGATTTCACTTTATTCCAATGGCCTTGAATGAATCAGTCAATTTCTTCGGTGGCATTGCCCCAATCTACTCTGAAGAACAGGGTTGGGACTTATTAACCACAACAGAACTTTATGTCGGTTTATGAGGATCATGTATATCAAGTTTCATCAAAATCGCTCCAGAAGTTTCGAAATTCGTGTCTATCGGCCTATGTCTTTGCTCCACCGTTCTTGAGGTATTGTGTGAGTATTTATTTACCCATAAAGTGATTTTATTTTCCAATAAGAAACATGTGTATTATGTTTTATAAAATTGTATCCAGCGGTATAAAATATCGTATGAATCGTCCATTTGCTGCATGTATTGAAATGTCTTTGTCCCACCTGAGCTTCAAAGATTAGGTTCGCATTTATTTAGTACTACAGTTGGCTAATTGACCAAGAGAAGCGAAGTCTCCGTTTTAACTCAGCCTTTCAGCATTTTGTCGGTCTGTAAATTTGTTCCTCTCGCGATTAAGACCAAACGCGTTGTTCGATTTGATTTTCTTCGAATTTGGTAAAAATGTTCCTCGATGCAACAAAAAAAAATGTGTATGTAAGGATTTTTATATTTTGAATTCATTTTAAGAGGGTGGTTGATTACTTGATTTCAAAGTTTGGCGACTCAATGGCGAATCCGGCATCATAAAAACATTTGAATCATTTCGGTAAAGGTTTTTGTAGAAACTAATAAAAGCAAATATTTAATTTTAATTTTAAAGATATGATAATAACAGACAGTTAATGGTAAGTTTTTAATGCCGATAAAACAGATATTTAATAGTCATTTCTTAATACTGAAGGAAGCAGAGATTTATGTAAATAATTCGCATTCAAAAAAAAGAAAGAGAAAAGAGAGAGAGAAAATCGCATTGCTTCATGCTGATAGTTATTTTTTCCTGTTTCGTACCAACCAATTTTTTTTCTCTCTCTTTCAGTGAAAGTTTTTTCAGAGCTTCTACAAAACTGTTCATGTTATTAAAATTCGAAGAAGATTATCTCTTATTTGTGCCACACTTTTTTGTGTATTACTCACAATTTTTGTATAGTTATAGTAAACTAGCTGTAAGGTCCGGTGTTGCACGGGCCATCTCGAATGCAACAATTTATCCCATCTAGTGAACTCAATTCTTCTCTCCTCTCCTTCCGTAGCGGAGAGGTGAAGTGGGGTCACGTGACACATGCCTAACAAATTCTCCTAACATTCCGTCCTCGAAAACGCGTTGAAATCGGAAAAATAATAAAAAAAATTATACCGTTAAAATTTAAAAATTATACCGTTATTTTGTAAAAAAAATATTACATCTTGTCGTGGTAAAATGAATGGTCTATCCGATTCTGGAATTATTTTTGTCTGAATTTAGTACGGAGGGAAGGACTTATTTCTGCGTTGCCCGGTATCCATATTTTTTCATATGGCCCAGCCTCCAATTTATCTACGCGTGAAGCAAGATGCGATGCATGCATGAGATCACAAGTTAAAATCTCACGGAAAATATCATTTTTAGTGAAAACACCATTTGAGAGATTTAATTTTTACTTTCTCGTATACGAAGTCTACAACGAGGAAGTATTGTAATCATCAAAAAATTCGATCTCGAGATTTTGACGAATCTCCACGTTTTAGACCTCCCTGAGTCCGAAAAACACAATTTGGGAATTATGTCTGTGTGTCTGTCTGTGTGTGTGTGTCTGTCTGTCTGTGAACACGATAACTCGAAAACTATTAGAGCTACGGGGATGAAATTTGGTATGTGGTCTTTGAACATAATTTGTAGGTTTCTATCAAATTTTGGACAAAATCCGTCAAAGGGAAGTCTGTCTGTCTGTATGTCCGCGGTCATGTGAACACTATAACTCAAAAACTTGAATAGCTAGATGGATAAAATTTGGTACACAGTTTTATCGTCATGAATGTAGGCCCGTATCAAATTTTGGGCCAAATCCGTCTAAAAAGGGCGTTCAAATTGCATATTCAATTTCTTTTAATCCGATTCTCATGCGCAAAGTACTGGTAGCAATTTGCTATTGTTGTAAATTTTATTTACAACAATAAATAATGTTCTCAAACATGAATTGTAACAAATTTTTTATTGTTGTAAATAAAATTCAAACCGATCTCATTATTTCAGCAAACCTTATATTTACGAGCTTTTGCAATTGTTACAGTTGTGGTAGTATAAATTGTTTTCTTGGGAATTCAATTCCAAAGCAGAATTTTCGCTTTAGTATTCATTTCATTGCCTATTTTATCTCTCCTGTTTCAAAGTAATATTTTTTTGAAACGTGGCAACAGACATTTGATTTCTGGTTTGTTGGTTTGTTTCACTTTCTCGTATACGAAGTATACAAAGAGAAAGTATTGTAATCATGAAAAAAAATTCGAACTCGAGATTTTGACGAATCTCCACTTAGAAAGTATACGAGAAAGTTTAGGGGAGACCACTCCCGCTGGTTTCCTTTTGCTTTGTATCAGTTACCAAAACCCGCACACAACGCCATCCACATTGTATTGTTGAGGGATCCATATTGCATTGTTGTTGTTTTCAACACTTAAACAGAAACACGCAATTAAATATTTGTTTAAACAATGAAAACGGTTTGAATTGCGTTGTAACAATGAAAAGTATTGTTGTAAATTAGTTTTTAATTTATATCTTTCTTTACTAATGAAAATTTCGGAATTTAAATGACCGAAATGGATTCCTTGGATTATTCCCCATCTTTTGGTATCTTCCGAGCGCTTCTCCGTTCAGCTGTTCGTGAGAAGATAGTCTCACATACATACATAGTGTAGATACTAATCTCATTATTTCATCAAGATACTTCCATCTTCAGGTGCTTTTGCTCCTGTTAAGGTTAAGATAGTTGGCAGATCGAAGTGATTTCCGTTGGGCATTTCCTCTGTTTGTAAATTTGTTTGCTACGCAGTCACCACGAAAAGCTTTGTTCGATTTTCTTCGAATTTGGCATGAATATGAGAGGAGGTCATTTAAAACGTCCTATATGTCAGAAATTTTTTTCCTACCTTTGCAAGATGGTGGCTGTTCTAATGATTTCAATGTGTTAGTGAGTTCATGGTGAGTTTGGCACCATTGAAACATTTTAAGGTATCCGCATACGTTCGAAAACCCATTTTTGACCGAAAATCATAATTTTTTTTAATGTCTTATCTGAAAGCCTATTGTTTTTAGTTTTCAAAACAGTTTTTATTTTACATATATGATGATCAGAAGTGAAATTAGAGACATTTTAGTAGAACTTGACAGTTGAAAATGGAGTAGTAAATAATACGATAAAGAAGAATTTTTCATTGTTTTTACTTAAGATATTTAAATTTTATTGCTTATTTTTGTTTTATACTATTTTACATATACCAGATATTATTTTGAAAGATTTTCAGTGTGAATTTCTTTGTTTTCTATGACATTGTTGCAAATTTAGGTAATTTTGAATCATTGCAGTATCTTAATTCTCCGTTAATGATGTAATTTTTGATAATAAACGTAGGAAAAGTACATAAATTGTACTTATGATCAATATCAATCACTAAAAGTATCTCTAGATCAACTAATAGGCATTATAAAGTTATTTGACTGAAAAACAATATTCAAATCTATCGAGGGCGGCTGAATGATAGAAAACGATAATGACACATAAGGCTCAAGAAAACGACTAAAAAAAATTTCCAATAAGGAATTTTTTAAAAATGTGCTAAGCTGGCAAAAACTAAGGACTAGCCTACAAAACTGGGGAGTATTGAAGAAAAATTCTTTTTTCTTCTCATTGTAAATTAAAAACATAAACTTTAAACTCGTTTTTCTCGAAATGTGATTTTTTGCAAAATTTTCATTTTTCAAACACGATAACTAAAATTCAACTTAAAATATCCGCCTCAAATTTGGCATACATATTATTTATTATATTGTCTAGGTAATGAACCAAAATATAAGTGAAATAATGCTCCATTAAAAAGTTATGTATCTTTTAAGATTTGAAAAAAGGCCAAAATTCTTTAAAAATTCATGATTTCACACTAAAACCCTTATAATTTACATGTTTTTAGATACATTGCAAAACTTTTGCTTCAGGACCTAGCCAATAGTTGAAGGATTATATATGCTAAAGGATTTATCATTCTGATCATTTCTTTTTGAACGAGGGTGTTTGAAAAAAGGTCAAATTTAGTGCAAAAAAATCTTTTAAAAATATATTTAATTCATTTAACTTTTTTATATGATTTATTAAGTTTTAACATAAATGTCATATAAAAATATAAAAATATTGCTTGAAATATCATTATTCAAAAAAAGGCCTCCGAACGTAGTCGGATACCTTAATCATTTGGGTATTGTTTAGTTACGTTTGGCACCATTAAAACATTT
>BGPR01026551.1:0-15852 GCA_013235015.1 Araneus ventricosus | reverse complement strand
GTGAAGACTCTACATCTACGAAGCTTGGCATACACTAATCAAGGTC
Organism: Araneus ventricosus; assembly: GCA_013235015.1. Taxonomy (NCBI): domain Eukaryota; kingdom Metazoa; phylum Arthropoda; class Arachnida; order Araneae; family Araneidae; genus Araneus; species Araneus ventricosus. The sequence goes on along the minus strand of BGPR01026551.1, from coordinate 15,806 downwards.
ATTTACGTTTAGAAACATGTTCTTTTTGGAAAAATACTGGGAAGAGTGTCCGCTGAATTCTGACGTTGCATTGGGATTTGACGACACTGGACGGTCGCTATACCGAAAGTAAAATAACATAGTGCATAGGGAAACACAGTTGGGGATTTTATCACTGGTCGTTATAATGGAATGATCTTTATAATGCGTGGCCGTTATAACGAGCTTCGACTGTATTAACATTTTGATCACATATCACTGTTAACTAATCGAATGGTCTTTATAATGTGTGGTCGTTATAACGAGCGTCGACTGTGTAACTAAACTAAAGGAAATTTTTTTTATCCATCGTCCCCAAAATACAATTTTGGGATTCGCTCTCTTCTTCAAACTGTTTCTTCAATTGTAGGTTGCATGTTAAGAAAATTTTTCAAATCTATGTACTATAAATAATGCTATAATTCCCAAGAAACTAATAAAAGATGCCAATTCTCTTTGCAACAGCACCCAGTGAACTTTCTTTGAACTTTTTGTTTATCCCTTGATTAGATGCCCATTAAAGATCTAAGTATGTCATTCGGATCCGCCTTACTGCAATAACGCTCAATTTTCTCACAAGGTAGTTTAGCACTACAATAAAAATCCACGAGATGTTACTGATAGCATCTTTTGTTCATTTGTCAATAGAGAAATCTCAAAATCATCTTCCTTTTCGAGCTCTGTGATTTGGGCCTCCTAGAAATACACCTTTATACAGCGGAGGGTTGGACAGGAGTTACCTGAAAAAAGCATCTTCATTCTTTTGTTTTAAGGAAAAGATGTCACTGCCCGTGTGGAAGCATCAATTTCAACTGTATCAATTCAGGTTGATGAGTGTCCATTGAAATTTTATGGTCCTTGAATAATTTTGGGAAGAGATCTTTTTGACCCATGTTGAAAGGTTTTATTACACGTAACCTTTGTTGCTTACATTATGTGCAAAAAGTAATAAAAGATTGTGAATGGAAAGCTCGATTGAGAGAACAAAGTCGTTTTTTGAAGACTGAGGAATGACATAATTGTTTTGCATGAAACCGAGGAGATTCATAAAATAATTTGTGAAATTATTATAAGCAATAATATAATTAACAAACTAAATTCAGTTGTGCATTGCCATAAAAAGTTTCTTTAAACTTATTGCAGTTACTGTTACTGGCTTATATATGTTAGAATAAAACGTCGGCCATTGTTTATTGTAAAGTTAGAAAATTACATGTGTGAGGTGGACACTTTCTTCTCTTGCCGTTTAACGTATTAAAGCATTTTTAAAGATATAAAAAATTTTTACTAATTCTGGAAGAACAGTGCACTGCGGTTCAGATCTAGTTAGACAAAAGTCAAAATTTAATATTCCCAGACAAAAAGTTTTATTTTGTAATATACTCCAAAATGGTTGGGAAATTGTGAACTATTGTTATTTTTATAAAATATATGATATTGTTTGCACAAGAAAATGTGAAATTTGAAGTTTATGATGATTATTCTTTGTTGTTATTTCTTTAGAACAGCCTATGACTGTTCCTGGGACAACGACATCAGAATAATTTATTTATTCTGAACTCAAATCAAAACTACGGTGAAATACGTCATAGTTAATTAGGGACATTTTTAATTTGGTATATTTTCATTAGTATCGAATTTCGGTAGTAAATCACGCTGTTGTTTCTGCCTGCTATTTGAAATGAAAAGTAACAAGGAATATCAGAAAAACGGTTAGCTTATAAAGATTATCCAGTTTATAAGAAATAAACTATGGAAAACGATGTTTGTGTTCAGAAAAAAGGCCCGCCAAAACAATTTCATTTCAATTTAAGTCATGGGAGGAAATAAATATTAGGGAAGAAGATTTTTTTTGGATTCAGTGATGTGATAAGAAACCAACTACCTTTTTGTAAATTTTGGGTTCACTTTTTTTCAACTATACCTTAGATTATGTAGTTTGTTAGGCAAAACTGAACCAACATGAGAATTAGTAGTTAGTTAATTTCAGAATTAATTAGTTAAGCATTAATAATTATTTTCATAATACTTTATTATTTCCTTTATTTATAACAATATACCAATGACTATAGAATAATTCTTAAATTAGGAATAGATTTGGTTTTTCGGCCTGGAAGTTCACCAGTTCATGAAATACATCGATTTATTGTTTTATATTGGCATTATATTGATAAATGAATAATGCATTCAGAACTAAAATACTGATTAATTGTTCTGAAATGATTTGCCATCTGTTTATAGCCTAACTTCTTAGTCTCTAAACAGATTTTTATCAGTGCACGAAAATTGATTGTCTCATCAAAATAGATCTCTCATTAAATTAACTATATATGCATTTGTTCGAAAAGAAATGGCAGTCGTGTTTAGCAGATTCAGTGAACAGGTTTTACGAAATTTTGCTACTGACTTGGAGAACTTGCGCAAATCTAAGCTTTGCCGACAAAGTCAAACGTCAGTAATTAGTAGGTTATTCGTGAGTCTTTGTGTGGTCGGAATACAATCAAAAGTAGATGATTGATGCCTTCGGTTTTGTTTGAAGAAACAAAACTCAAGACACGCTGTGATTTGTCCATGTTTTCTTTACATCAATGAGTAGATGAAAAATATCAATGAATGCTTTCCAGTAGAAACAAGATTTCTAAGAATTATATCTCCTACAGTCAACGATTTCTTTTTATTACTTACATTAGAAAACAAAAGATATTACGTGAGAAAGATAAACAGCTCTATTTATGAATAAGATCGAAATCATTCTGTAAATGCTTGGTAACTTGCTCTGCAATGAATCTGCCAGGAATGAAGATACAATAAACTTGCATAATAATGAACATACCTGAGTGGTTGCCTGTTGGATTATCATTATTTTGCATGTAGTTTCTAATTATACCATTTGTAAAGCGGGATGAACAAAACGATTTATCAGTTGATAAGTATCATTGTCCTCTCTGCATTCGTAATCAAAATTGAATCAACTAATCTTATTATGCAACTTGCAGTACCTTTGATCTGTGTTTAAATTGATTGATGGTTTATTTAATTCCTCGTTAGCTTAAAAAGGTTTTGTGATTTATGGAGGCATCATAATTTTCGACGATCACTGATAAATCCGAGATAATGGTGTGAAAATTAATACCTCGGGAGTGAGTTAAACCGTTAAGTCAAAACCAATGGCTTTTTAATGCAAACTATGAGGTCTTCCCTTGCATACAGTTTGTAATATAAAGATGATTTCCTAATAATGGAAATTTAGAAGGCCGCGCAATGTCCGTTTCGGGCTTATTTTTATATCTAACAGTTAGGGATAAAAATTTTTTATAATTATTATTCATGTAATTAACTCTCTGAACCCGGCTAGATTGAGAATTCCAGAACCTCAAAAATTGAAGTAAATTTTCGTACACGGAAAAAGAATGGAATCCTCCCTTTCTGTACAGAATTTCCAGAAGAACAGCACCCGAATTTGAGCGATTAATTGTCAACAAAGAACGGAACTACTTTTCTCCCGCAAAATGCACTCAGGCACCCGAAACCGCCCGAGTCCAAGCCTCTGTCGAATGGGACGGTTTGAGGCGGGATAGGGCTCATAGAGTTAAGGTGCATGCAGAAAACATTTAAAAACTGAGCAATGCTGTGAGGAAGATATAGAGAAGTGAGGAAAAAATCGCCCATACCAGATAATATAGCAAGGTTTCATCAAATTTGAAATTATCCTTTTCTTTTACATGTGTATTTTGTGCTTCAATAAGTATACCAGCGCTGTTTATCTTATCAGCAAAAATAACAAATGTTATACAGTCGACGCTCGTTATAACGACCACACATTATAAAGACCATTCCATTATAACGACCATCCAGTGTCGTCTAATCCCAATACGATGTCCGAATTCAGAGGGCACTCTTCCCGGTATATTCCAAAAAGAACATGTTTTTAAACGTATATGACCCTGATTATTGTATTGCCAAGCTTCGTAGATGTAGAGTCTTCACTGTTACAGTTCAACTTTGACGGGGCGGGGGGAATTACCACTCGCCACAGTTCAGAAATTAAAATACCCTAGAATAAAAAAATGTTTCAAGTGCTATTGAGACTTTAAAGTGTTTTTTTGAAAGGCCAGATAATACAGAACATTATTTATCATGTTTAACTGAAATGGAAATTATGTTTTGCAAAAATCACATATGCAGGAAAGACAAACAACCATTTCTGATTTTTTTAGAAAATAAATGTTTTGTAAGTATATAACACACCCTTTATTTTCGCCTTTAAAATCTGTTTCAGAAATATATTTTTAATTGATAAAATTTTATTTTTAATACCAATCATAAAAAATAATTTTAGTATTTAGTTGAAATCACTTTAAAAATCGCCTATTTTTACGGAATTGCTGAGCGTGCATGTGCACATTTTTTAATTATATCCACTATAGCGTTTTAAAGACCTTTTGCTGTGGTACGCAGTGGGTGGTTATAACGAGCTTCGACTATACTTTCATTTTCTCGTATGCGATTTATACTTAGAGAAAGTATTGCAATCATCAAGAAATACGATCTCGAAATTTAGGTGAACCTCCACGTTCTGAATCTCCCCAAGTCCATTTTTTATAATTATGTATGTCTATATTGTACAGTTGTCAAGGCATTACGCTTTCAACTCAACATTCCGGGGTTCGGTCCCCGGGTGACAAATTTTTGTCCCATGTCCATTCAACCGGTTCGGTTGCCGTAATGGCATCAGGCATGGGGCGGCGTTCTGTCTTGTAATGTCACGGTAACTCACAAATTCGACGAACTAAATAGATGAAATTTGGTATATGGTTTAATGACCAGAATTGTAGATTTATATGAAATTTAGAACCAAATCCATCAACGGGTAGACTATTTGTTGGTCTGTCTATCCGTGTGTGTGTGAAAGTGATAACTCAAAGACGTAACAAGTTAAATGACGTAATCAATTTTGATAGTATTGATACCAAATTGTGGACCTGCATCATATTTTGGATCAAATCGGTCAAAAGGAAGAAGCCCAAAATGCTAAACAGACGAACGCCACATATTCATTAAAAGTCGAGAGGATAATATTCTGGTTGGTTTCATATAATGAATACATTTATATCACTGATGACGATTTTTTTATTCCCTCTTTCGCTGATGCATCCTTTATTTGGACGCAGTTTTGTAATCAGATCACCATTTTATGAATTTTTTGCTCAGTATTGCTAATTGTACATAAGTAGATGTAGTTTAATTTACAAAATTGAAATTTTGATGAATCCCCACGTTTGAAACCTTCACTAAGTCCAAAAAAAATTATTTCATTTTTTGGAATTATGTTTGTCCATATTGTTACGGTAGCTTAAACATTCAACATACTAGACTAGACAGATGAAATTTGGCATATGGTTTAATGACCAGAATAGATTTATATGAAATTTAGAACCAAATCCGTCAACGGGTAGACTATTTGTTGGGCTGTCTGTCCATGTGTGGGTGTCAACGCGGCAACTCACTGAAGCAATAAGTTAAATACATGAATTTTGATAGTCTTGACACCAAGATGTAGACCTGCGTCATATTTTGGGCCCAATTTTGCAACCAGATCATCCTTTTATGAATTTCAAAATCAAATTTATGACCAAATCCGTCAACGGGTGGTCTATTTGTTGGTCTGTCTATCCGCGTGTGTGTGTGAACGTCGCAATTCAAAGAAGCAACAAGTTAAATGGATGATGAAATTTGATGGTTTTGACACCAAATTGTAGACCTGCATCATATTTTAGACCCAATTTTGCAACCAGATCACCATTTTATGAGTTTCCTGTTCAATATTGCTTATTGTACATAAACAGATGTGGTTTAATTTACAAAATTGAACCAACTCCAATAAGTAACAGAAATATAACGCAGTTGTCAATTTTTAAATAATACAGCGTTACAATTTATTTCTGTAAATGTTTTGCGAAAGCAGATACAACTCAAAACGTGTTTTTCGGCGTTTAGTTCGCCATTGTATAATTCTCTCCATTGTCTCTTTCTGTAAGAAAAATGTCAATGCAAAGTATTAGAAAATATAAAATTCACATATACTGTTTATGAAAAAAAAATCCTTTGAGATTAAATTGCCACTTATCCATGCTTCAATTCATCGTTCAATGCAAATGCTAACAGAAAAAAGTTCCGTCTGAAACGATTTCTCTTTAGAGGAAAGAAGAAGATCAAATATGAGCCAAAATGAAAAGTCAAAACCAAAAACGTTGAACGTCACAGTCAGAGGAGATCTGGGGATCAGATAAGTTCAAACCTTAATCCTGTTGACTCAGAATCCCAGCCTTCTTTCATCATCATTTGGATATTCTGCTCGCTTTTCAAGTTCATCGGCCCATCGATAACTTGGGAACAACACACAACCGACGTAATCTTAGAAAGTATTACTACTGATCGTTGACACGGTTGGTGGTCTCCGCACTTTCAGTTTCTTTGCAAAAAAGATTTGATATCTTTCCAAATTTAGTGTGATTATCTTTTTTCTTCTGTTATTCAATAATGTTCCAATTTTTTTAAACATTTTGAGAAGGAAAATATTTCAGATTTATTATGGTAAACTGGGATTTTATGATTCTAAAAATAATAAAATGTAGAATTAAATAATATGTGATTGTTTTGGTTGTTTGAATTTGGATATGACGTTCCGTCAAATCTCATTTCCCAACATAGAGACAGGGAAAAATGCAAATAACACAATCGGGTAAAAAGACTTTTTTAGCTTATGCAGGAATAGGTCCTTAGATAATATCTTAGAAATCTTTACCTATGAAATAAAAATTTGCAAAATATGATTTCCAAAAATAAACAATAGGGTAAGATAAAAATGAAATGTCTCTACTGTTAAAGTAATTCAATCATCGTCTTTCAATAATTCAATTGCAGACGTGATGCATACTGATGATGTATAGGGTGGTCATAAATTATTGGACCCATTTCGAAAATTAATAATAAAGTTAATAATTGATATAACTACGGTTTTCTTTTTAAATGAGGGCGCATTTAAAAAAAGTTTTCTTTCAGATAGGTAACGCGCCGTTACGGTGGTCGTAAATTATTGGACCCATTTCGAAAATTAATAATAAACTTAATAATTGTACGACTACAGTTTTTTTTAAATCAGGGCGCATTTAAAAAAAGTTTTCTTTCAGAGAGGTAACGCGCCGTTACTGTGGTCGTAAATTATTGGACATCTCCCATTTTTGAGAGCCATTATCTGCGAAACTATTAAAGCTAGAAGAAAAATAAAAGGATGTATTTGTAGAGAATTTTACGCTCTTAAATTTGTTAAATCAATTATAATTCGAAAACTGAATAGCTTAAGCAGGAATTCAAGAAAAAGGAAACAAGAAAACGCGCATCGGCTTCTGCTAATCGGTAGCCATTGCGTATGGAAATATCTCGCTGTGACAAATTTAGAACGCCGTGATGGTACGCCACCTATCTGAAAAAAATTTATTTGTTCTCTCTCGTTTAAAAGAAACTGCAGATGTAACATTGTTAGTTTTTTTAATTTTTTGAAATGGGTCCAATAATTTATGACAACCCTGTATTGTAAGTGGTATAGCATTGCAAAAGATAGTAAAAGGTCAGCATAATCTCTAGCAACACTATTTATAAAAATTACTTTTGTGACCTGTGACTGTCCTTGTAAAACAAAAGGTTCCGTATTATGAATATATAGTTAAGTATTGCAAATAATCAAAACATGTGTTATATTTTCAATATATACATATATTAATCTAAAAATTAAAATCAAATCCGCTTATAAATAATCATACAAATGAAATACAAAAGATAATTTGATTATAGACTATTACTACAATGAAAAAGACAACCCAGAACTGGAATTCCAACAATCAAAAGCCAATCAGTTTTGGGAACCTATATGTGTCGCATTAATCTAGATTTATGGCGTTAACCCTCTGCGAAAGCCATCTGTTGGAAAAACGAAAAAATAGGGGAATAAATCCCCAAAACTCAAGATTAGAAACGAGAAAGTATATAACTTATAATATACCAATTCAATAGTTATTATTATTGTTATGACTTGAGCATTATCCTAAAGACAGTTCCGCATTTAAAGTGAAAATATTATTTCTAAATTAGGCTTTCAATACTATAATAAAACACATTAAAAAATAAACTATAAATTTAAATTTAACCTTTTATAATGATATATATATTATTTTGGAAATGTACAGAAATATATATATATATATATATAAAGATCAGGCTTTAAAAAGGTGAAAGGCAGTTCCTTTTGATCATAGAAGAGACCATTTTTGCTTAAATCTTCTTTTATCGAGGCATCAGGCGTTATTTCTTCATAGGTAAAGTATTTAATTTTTATGTAGCTCCATGACCAGTATTCAGAAGTTTACGCCCGAGCGGCGGATTGTTGTTGAAAGCTTACATGCTGACGTGAAAAAAAGGGCCGAAAAATGAATGCGCAGAACGCTTAAGTACCCAGAGAAGGGAATTTTCCCTTTAGAAACTCGTGACTTGAAAAGAAAGTTGTAGTGCGTTAATTATGATGAAAGTAGAAGTATTTAAAATGAAGTGTCGTTAAGATTATGTAGGAAAGTTAAAAAATTAAAATATCACATATATATATATATATATATATTTCTGTTACTTTAACTGAAGTAATTCTCAACAGAAGTAAGGTTCCAATACCAAAATGTCGGTTTAATTAAGGCATTTAGAGTAAGAATTTTTTAATGTAAAAAAAATACTTATTTTTATCCACTTTTTCGTTTCTTTTCTTAATCTTTCTTTTTTTCTACTTTCTTTTTATATTATTTGTTTTTCTTTTATTATTTGCATGATTTGTTTTTCCACGTTCTCAAATGCATGCCATCCAGATTTGGCAGATTTTTTTACCCCTGTGAACAGTGTTCCAAACAACGGTGTCGTAATTGTAACTATCCCACAGAAAAGCCTAACAATTATTTTATTTCCACAGATTTTTATTGAAAAAATTTGAGTGGATATTAAAGCAGTCAACTTTGGAACTCTATTGATATTCAAAATAGGTTTGTATCGCCCAGCAAAAAATATTCTGAGCTTTAGCCGTACATGAATATTTAGGCTTGGGCTGGGCCTGACTCGAAGTCTGACTTGTGAAGGTCTTTAGCTTCTCGTGTGAATATCTTCAAAATATAATTAAAATCCATAAACTGAATGCAGCGATTTTCAAAATAGCTGAAACCACATCTCCTTGTTCCACAACCATTTCCTTTTACAGATGCGACCTAAATAACGCGAGGAACGCAGACAGGTTATTCGACGTAGAGAGAATCGCGCTTTCGCAATTTGCATTTTATTTTTCGCAGTCACTGACTGCTTGAGCAAGGTGTATGGAAATTACCGTGATTAATAACCACCGTCACTGCGAGAGCTAAAAGAGATCTTAATGAATGGGCGATCGGAGAGTGACTTCGGGATGGTTTATTGCTTCCACAAGGCCGGAACACGCCCTTGCAGGAGAAAGTGACAAGAATCTGATTAAGTAGGCCGTGCACAGATGGGGCCCCTGCTTATCAAAGGTGGATGACATGGGAGCTATGCTGGCGATAGTCTGCCGAGTGTAAAATTCTAAATGAGATATCCAGCTGCTACTGTGGCACAAACTCTGTCGCATCGCTGCGTAATTAACACTTGCTCTGACTGTTTTATCCTTTTTTTAAAATTTTGATTGTCACTATATTCATATTAATTATTTTGTATTCTATTGACTTCTCGAATGTAAAGAAGATAATTGAAACTTTCCGTATATTATGAATATTTTAATACTGTATGCAAATTGAGAAAAGATTTGGTCATTGGTATTCGGTTAAAATGAAACAAACCTAGAAATTATAATTTTATTTTTTTATTCAATGCTTAATATTAATTTTGTCCAAAATATTCTTACCATTATTTACGATTTTAAGTACATATTCGACAATTATTGACCTTGCAGAAGAAAGTGGCAAGAATCTGATTAAGTAAGCCGTACACAGGTAGGGCCCCTGCTTATCAAAGGTGGATGACATGGGAGCTATGCTGGCGATAGGTTGCAGCTTTTCTTGTCTTGTGGGAATTTATTCTTTACCCTGAGGGATGGAACAAAACTCAGCCTGCCGAGTATAAAATTCTGAATGAGATATCCAGCTACTACTGTGGCACAAAATCTGCCGCATCGCTCCGTAATTAAGACTTGCTCAAAGTGTGTTTTATCCTTTTTTTTATTTTGATTATCACTATATTCATAATAATTATTTTGTATTCTATTGACTTCTCGAATGTAAAGAAGAAAGTAAATGAAACTTTCGGTATATTATGAATATTTATATATACCGTATAGATAATAATACTGTATACAAATTGAGAAAAGATTTGGTCATTGGTATTCGGCTAAATTGAAACAAACCTAGAAATTATAATTCTATTTTTTATCCAATGCTTAATATTAATTTTGGCCAAAATATTCTTACCATTATTTACCAGAAGAAGGTGACAAGAATTTGATTAAGTAGGCCGTGCATAGTTGGGGCCCTTGCTTATGAAAGGTGGATGACATGGGAGCTATGCTGGAGATAGTCTGCCGAAAAAATTGTCACGTCGCTGCGTAATTAACACCTGTTCTGATGAATGTATTAATTCTACTTGGTAAAAAAGTGCAAATAATGAACTTTTTGTTTATTTGCGTGTGTCTTTCCAATTTCCAGTTTTGGCATAGGAATTTGGTAGAGATTATTTATCATATTTTAATGATGCGTTTTGATAAAGCGCGGAATGCAGACTGATTATTGAACAGGAACTGATGAGATATCCAGTTGCGAATTATAAAAAAAGATGTCTCTTTGCTATGTAATTAACACCTACGCTGTTTAATCGTAATTCATTCATCTTGTTTTTTCACTGAAATAAATATGCATGAAAGAGTACTGGATTGATTGCTTGTTGCATTCTTCAATTTTTTTTCTCGATAGGAATTTGTTGTTGATTTTTAAGGAACTTTGGTGAAAGGAACTTAGAGAGATTTGGCGAAGTTTTCTTTATATTGCAATATTCGTAACGAATAAAAAATATATATCTTTGTAGAATTATTAAAATATGTAAAGAAAAGAAATTACTTAGATAAAAAATCATTTGGTCATAAAAGAAATTAATTTTAAAATATCGTTTGGCTGAAAAAGAAATTAATTAAAAATATCGTTTGGCATAATTCTTTTCTAAAGGTTATAAAAATAGTGTGGCAACGATATTTTTGTCTTTTGCTAACGTTGCCTAGCAACGGAAAAGAATAATGAGGATTTGAACATGGAATTCGATGTAAGTTAGTGACGGTAACGTTTGTGATGCAAATGTATGCGTTTGTTTTACATGTTTGTGCTGTGGCAGACGTCCAATAAACATTATTTTTAATAAAGAAGGCTTTACGATTCTTCATATTATGCTGAAATACATCACAATATAAAATAAAAATTGACACATTTTTTAAAAATTTTAATCCCTATTAATTAAAAAAATCTATATTCAAAACAAATCGATATAAATTGTTTTGTATTTACCTTCGAAACATCGAATTATTAATGTGTTTTTAACCCTTTTTCATTTGGATTGTCACTATTTTCATAAAAATTATTTTGTAGCCCATTGTCTTCGCGAATGTGATGAAGAAAATAATTAAAACTTTCGGTATATTATGAAGATTTTAATGCTGTATACGAATTTAGAAAAGAAGATTTGGTCATTGTAATATTCGGTTAAAATAAAACAAACCTAGAAATTATGATTCTATTTTTATATGAATACTTAGTATTAATTTTGTTCAATATAATCTTACCGTTATTTACTATTTTAAGAACATATTCGACAATTATTGCTATATATAATTTATTTTGATATGTAATAACTTCAGCAGCTTTTAATATTTTGGATTTGAATCATGTTATGATTTAAGGTAAAATATTTTTGTTCACATATAGGCTATAAAAAAGGATTTTAACTTATAAAAAGAGGCATAAAATTCGTCTTTTTAAAAAATTCCTATTTAAATTAGAAGATTATAAAATATTCTAATTATTTCATTTATTTTACTAACTAATGAATCATTTCGAAAGTAGATTAATTGAACCTGAGTTAGTTAGAAATATTTAGAATTGAAACCTGGTAAAAATGAAAGAAGCACTTTCGGATATAACCGGACCTCAAAAGTCAGGCTCGCGTTGCATTGCATGCAAATTCTTTTTAGAATTGCTGAATTTTATCAGGAAGACAATATTTCCTATGGATTGAACTTATACTTGTATCTACTATTGTCTTGTTTCAGTAATCAGTAATTCGAAAAAGAAATTCCTGTTTGGAATTCACAGCGTAATATAATTATCATCATTGTTTAAGATAAGTTTGAAACATTGATAAGTCACGTAACATCTCTTTCTTAGTAGATGAATCACCCTTCAATTATTACACATGATTATTTCACTTGAATGATCTCAAACAAACGCATTTCTGAATTTCTCTATTCACTTCCTTCCTGGAAGATTTTTCTGTCGAAAATAATTAGTTTAGCGCCCAAAATGAAGATCAATAAAATAAGGATAGCAATCACTGATTTTTTTTTCAAATTTTGAAAGCGTGCGGAAGCTATTATATCATTGTATTGCTCGTAGTGTCTGAAGCTGAATTATACAGCGATCAAATATAATTTATTGTTTCTGCGATAACTAAAAATTAACATAATTTTTAAAAATAATTTGGAATAAGAATTCCCATTAAAATGGCGCGTGAATTTCTATTCAAGTCAATTATAAGTCATCAATGAAGTATTAAACGAGGATTGATATTCATAATTTTCTATACGTTGATGAATAAATTTTAAATTCAATATTATTTATAATCTATAATTATAAATTCAATATTTGAAAATAATCTGAAAAACATATTATTTCAAGCTATTTTTCCCTCATATTCTCGCTTCTTTTTCAATAATTAATAACTTTTATGATTTTCATATGTCTTAGTGAACCGTCTGAGTTGAATAAAAATTGATTTTATTCCAAATCTGGATATTTATAGTGTTTCATTCGTACAGTGTTTCATGAAATTATTCTTTTTTATTTTACACTCTCTTAGTATATAGAAATGTATTTATTGTCATATTTTATTCATAGTTTACTATTTTAAATGTGTTCTACCAATTAAAGAACATTATTTTTTATAAAGCTCAGCAAATTTTAAATTTTAAATAATTTTTTCAGCATATTTCTGTTTATAGAATGAATTATAATTATGCTTAGAAACTGAGTTGAAAGCGTGGTCGAAAATCTTAGAAACAATCTATTTATAAATTTTAAAAAAAAATGTTGTAAATTTTTAGGCATATTGTAGTACTTTTAGGTTAACAAATTAATGTTTTTAAAATGCCCGTTTTTCGCGTGACTTCTACAGAAAATTTCATTCCATTTAGAATCAAAACATATAAACAAATCACGAGGAAATTAAATTAATTGACATAAACGTAACAAAGCTATTAGGAAATTACAGTTGTTTTCTTTTAATCTTGTGTTATATGCATTAACTTTTAAAAAATCTCTGGCTTTTACACTCTCCAAATTATAAAGTTCCTATTGAATACCATTCCTGGTTTTTATTTATTTTTAAAACAAGACCAATACTAAATAACAGTATATATCATTATTTTCAGTAATAAGGAAATTATTTAATTTATTATCATGATGCGCATGAATTCCTAAACGGAGGTCTCCATTTCCTGAATTGAAGCAACACCTGCTAATTAATTTACGGAAATGGTAACAAAAATGACTTCCAGTTTTACTACAGGAAACGTTAAAGTAACGCAATTTCCGTTCAATTCTGTAGGTCACGGAAACTGGAAAAGGGCGAAAAAAAGAAAATCCGCCCAAATACATCTTAATCTTTAGCTTTTACCAAAGAAGCTCTAATAAGCTGGGCGGCGAATTTCAAGCAGGATGATAAGGATTTAAAAATCAAAGAAAAGATAACATTTGTGGACAACGTCCGCTTTATATCGTGCGCGACCAACAACTGGAAACACCCGTCAAGGGTGAGTAGTGAAGTGAAATGGAAAAGCGGATGTGTCTTCTCAAGGCCAAGGTGGGGTTCATGCCCCAAATTGCCCAGCGACATCTTCACGAGAGCTCTTCTTCGTCCACCTTCTGGCCAGCAGATTCTCATTAAAATTCTAGACGAATAAAACAGGAAAAAAGAGATCATTTCCATTTGAAAGAAGTGTTTCTTTGAAAAAAGCGTAATTGTTGCTGAAATCGTCTGCAACGGGTTGCTATAGTAAACAGAAATAGGTCTTGATTTGGATGTCGTATCAGTTCCAATCTGAAGGCGGAGAGAAAAGGGTGATTTCTTGGGGTGTCCTCGGTCATCTAGAAAGGACGTCGGACGGTGAACTTTCGCGTGTCTTTTTAGGTAGTGAATGTCCTCCTTCGAAGATCATTATCTTCTCATTGTATCACGATTAATTCCGTGGAAAGTTGATGTCCATCCATCCTGTGTTTTAGATGATCTTGAATTTTTCATTAAAAAACGCCGTATTCATGGTTAACTACCAAACCGTTTGTCCTCCATAAAGTAACGTTACATTGAATACGCTAGTAATACCTGATATCACGAATTCTTTGTAAAAAATATTAGAACTCTTTAGAAAAATGATTAGAGTCGTTATTTTATAGAGCATTTGGAAGTAATCGATTTCGGATTAGAATCAAAGCATTTATTACGAACCTTAAGTATTAATAATATTTCAAGTTTAGTTTAGTTAGATTAACGTCCCGTTTTGAAGCAACACGAAGGATATTTTGAGACGGACCTCGTAATTTTGAACTGCGGTCAGATGACGAGGACGACACCTGAGTTGGCGCCCCTCTCCAAACTTCCACGCCACACCAACTTCCAGGGGATCAGCGTAATCATACGTAGTGGCCAACGTAAGTTTGGCCACTACGTATGATTTAGCCTGCAACAGGCCCCATACACGGCGAATCTTCAGTGGAATCAGGTTTCGAACCTCGAATCCTCCGGCCCCAAAGGTCGAGACCTTACCACTAGGTCACCGCGACCTCTAATAATATTTCAAAGATTGTCCTAATATTTTATAATTGCTGCTGCTAAATATTGTAGTTAGGAAATAATAATTAGGAAATGATATTTTTAGTTAGGGAATGAAAGTACTGTAAATTGAATGAGTCCGTTGAAAATTTTACAAGTGTTTGTTAATAAATTTCTAATTAGTTGAAAAGGAAACAACTAAATTGTTATAATTTAATTATTATATTACTAATTGTAATAATTAATTATGAATTAAAATTGGTAGTTAGGGTCAAATAGGCTTACATTCTTCTGTGACAAACGAATATATTTATATCAAGCTTTAGTTAATTCTAAAAGATAAACTGTGTGTATATTGAGCTGTCTAGGTGCTTTACATTTATCAATACAAAATCAATTCATAGAGTGAAAAATTAAGATAATTTTTAAATTGATGGCGTTCTTTATTTGCGTCCAATATTCCTTTCCATTTGTTCTTATAATAAAAACGTTGCAACTTGTTTAATGCTTCAAACAAACTGCATTGCTTCTAAAAACACATTTAAAAAAGAATGACTATATTATTTACTAATCTGTAAACAATGTAGTTGCTAACTATATTTAACATATTTCAAAATGAACGACATATCTTCCATATTTGTCTGTACTTAAAT
>BGPR01026550.1:0-15852 GCA_013235015.1 Araneus ventricosus | reverse complement strand
GTGAAGACTCTACATCTACGAAGCTTGGCATACACTAATCAAGGTCATTTACGTTTAGAAACATGTTCTTTTTGGAAAAATACTGGGAAGAGTGTCCGCTGAATTCTGACGTTGCATTGGGATTTGACGACACTGGACGGTCGCTATACCGAAAGTAAAATAACATAGTGCATAGGGAAACACAGTTGGGGATTTTATCACTGGTCGTTATAATGGAATGATCTTTATAATGCGTGGCCGTTATAACGAGCTTCGACTGTATTAACATTTTGATCACATATCACTGTTAACTAATCGAATGGTCTTTATAATGTGTGGTCGTTATAACGAGCGTCGACTGTGTAACTAAACTAAAGGAAATTTTTTTTATCCATCGTCCCCAAAATACAATTTTGGGATTCGCTCTCTTCTTCAAACTGTTTCTTCAATTGTAGGTTGCATGTTAAGAAAATTTTTCAAATCTATGTACTATAAATAATGCTATAATTCCCAAGAAACTAATAAAAGATGCCAATTCTCTTTGCAACAGCACCCAGTGAACTTTCTTTGAACTTTTTGTTTATCCCTTGATTAGATGCCCATTAAAGATCTAAGTATGTCATTCGGATCCGCCTTACTGCAATAACGCTCAATTTTCTCACAAGGTAGTTTAGCACTACAATAAAAATCCACGAGATGTTACTGATAGCATCTTTTGTTCATTTGTCAATAGAGAAATCTCAAAATCATCTTCCTTTTCGAGCTCTGTGATTTGGGCCTCCTAGAAATACACCTTTATACAGCGGAGGGTTGGACAGGAGTTACCTGAAAAAAGCATCTTCATTCTTTTGTTTTAAGGAAAAGATGTCACTGCCCGTGTGGAAGCATCAATTTCAACTGTATCAATTCAGGTTGATGAGTGTCCATTGAAATTTTATGGTCCTTGAATAATTTTGGGAAGAGATCTTTTTGACCCATGTTGAAAGGTTTTATTACACGTAACCTTTGTTGCTTACATTATGTGCAAAAAGTAATAAAAGATTGTGAATGGAAAGCTCGATTGAGAGAACAAAGTCGTTTTTTGAAGACTGAGGAATGACATAATTGTTTTGCATGAAACCGAGGAGATTCATAAAATAATTTGTGAAATTATTATAAGCAATAATATAATTAACAAACTAAATTCAGTTGTGCATTGCCATAAAAAGTTTCTTTAAACTTATTGCAGTTACTGTTACTGGCTTATATATGTTAGAATAAAACGTCGGCCATTGTTTATTGTAAAGTTAGAAAATTACATGTGTGAGGTGGACACTTTCTTCTCTTGCCGTTTAACGTATTAAAGCATTTTTAAAGATATAAAAAATTTTTACTAATTCTGGAAGAACAGTGCACTGCGGTTCAGATCTAGTTAGACAAAAGTCAAAATTTAATATTCCCAGACAAAAAGTTTTATTTTGTAATATACTCCAAAATGGTTGGGAAATTGTGAACTATTGTTATTTTTATAAAATATATGATATTGTTTGCACAAGAAAATGTGAAATTTGAAGTTTATGATGATTATTCTTTGTTGTTATTTCTTTAGAACAGCCTATGACTGTTCCTGGGACAACGACATCAGAATAATTTATTTATTCTGAACTCAAATCAAAACTACGGTGAAATACGTCATAGTTAATTAGGGACATTTTTAATTTGGTATATTTTCATTAGTATCGAATTTCGGTAGTAAATCACGCTGTTGTTTCTGCCTGCTATTTGAAATGAAAAGTAACAAGGAATATCAGAAAAACGGTTAGCTTATAAAGATTATCCAGTTTATAAGAAATAAACTATGGAAAACGATGTTTGTGTTCAGAAAAAAGGCCCGCCAAAACAATTTCATTTCAATTTAAGTCATGGGAGGAAATAAATATTAGGGAAGAAGATTTTTTTTGGATTCAGTGATGTGATAAGAAACCAACTACCTTTTTGTAAATTTTGGGTTCACTTTTTTTCAACTATACCTTAGATTATGTAGTTTGTTAGGCAAAACTGAACCAACATGAGAATTAGTAGTTAGTTAATTTCAGAATTAATTAGTTAAGCATTAATAATTATTTTCATAATACTTTATTATTTCCTTTATTTATAACAATATACCAATGACTATAGAATAATTCTTAAATTAGGAATAGATTTGGTTTTTCGGCCTGGAAGTTCACCAGTTCATGAAATACATCGATTTATTGTTTTATATTGGCATTATATTGATAAATGAATAATGCATTCAGAACTAAAATACTGATTAATTGTTCTGAAATGATTTGCCATCTGTTTATAGCCTAACTTCTTAGTCTCTAAACAGATTTTTATCAGTGCACGAAAATTGATTGTCTCATCAAAATAGATCTCTCATTAAATTAACTATATATGCATTTGTTCGAAAAGAAATGGCAGTCGTGTTTAGCAGATTCAGTGAACAGGTTTTACGAAATTTTGCTACTGACTTGGAGAACTTGCGCAAATCTAAGCTTTGCCGACAAAGTCAAACGTCAGTAATTAGTAGGTTATTCGTGAGTCTTTGTGTGGTCGGAATACAATCAAAAGTAGATGATTGATGCCTTCGGTTTTGTTTGAAGAAACAAAACTCAAGACACGCTGTGATTTGTCCATGTTTTCTTTACATCAATGAGTAGATGAAAAATATCAATGAATGCTTTCCAGTAGAAACAAGATTTCTAAGAATTATATCTCCTACAGTCAACGATTTCTTTTTATTACTTACATTAGAAAACAAAAGATATTACGTGAGAAAGATAAACAGCTCTATTTATGAATAAGATCGAAATCATTCTGTAAATGCTTGGTAACTTGCTCTGCAATGAATCTGCCAGGAATGAAGATACAATAAACTTGCATAATAATGAACATACCTGAGTGGTTGCCTGTTGGATTATCATTATTTTGCATGTAGTTTCTAATTATACCATTTGTAAAGCGGGATGAACAAAACGATTTATCAGTTGATAAGTATCATTGTCCTCTCTGCATTCGTAATCAAAATTGAATCAACTAATCTTATTATGCAACTTGCAGTACCTTTGATCTGTGTTTAAATTGATTGATGGTTTATTTAATTCCTCGTTAGCTTAAAAAGGTTTTGTGATTTATGGAGGCATCATAATTTTCGACGATCACTGATAAATCCGAGATAATGGTGTGAAAATTAATACCTCGGGAGTGAGTTAAACCGTTAAGTCAAAACCAATGGCTTTTTAATGCAAACTATGAGGTCTTCCCTTGCATACAGTTTGTAATATAAAGATGATTTCCTAATAATGGAAATTTAGAAGGCCGCGCAATGTCCGTTTCGGGCTTATTTTTATATCTAACAGTTAGGGATAAAAATTTTTTATAATTATTATTCATGTAATTAACTCTCTGAACCCGGCTAGATTGAGAATTCCAGAACCTCAAAAATTGAAGTAAATTTTCGTACACGGAAAAAGAATGGAATCCTCCCTTTCTGTACAGAATTTCCAGAAGAACAGCACCCGAATTTGAGCGATTAATTGTCAACAAAGAACGGAACTACTTTTCTCCCGCAAAATGCACTCAGGCACCCGAAACCGCCCGAGTCCAAGCCTCTGTCGAATGGGACGGTTTGAGGCGGGATAGGGCTCATAGAGTTAAGGTGCATGCAGAAAACATTTAAAAACTGAGCAATGCTGTGAGGAAGATATAGAGAAGTGAGGAAAAAATCGCCCATACCAGATAATATAGCAAGGTTTCATCAAATTTGAAATTATCCTTTTCTTTTACATGTGTATTTTGTGCTTCAATAAGTATACCAGCGCTGTTTATCTTATCAGCAAAAATAACAAATGTTATACAGTCGACGCTCGTTATAACGACCACACATTATAAAGACCATTCCATTATAACGACCATCCAGTGTCGTCTAATCCCAATACGATGTCCGAATTCAGAGGGCACTCTTCCCGGTATATTCCAAAAAGAACATGTTTTTAAACGTATATGACCCTGATTATTGTATTGCCAAGCTTCGTAGATGTAGAGTCTTCACTGTTACAGTTCAACTTTGACGGGGCGGGGGGAATTACCACTCGCCACAGTTCAGAAATTAAAATACCCTAGAATAAAAAAATGTTTCAAGTGCTATTGAGACTTTAAAGTGTTTTTTTGAAAGGCCAGATAATACAGAACATTATTTATCATGTTTAACTGAAATGGAAATTATGTTTTGCAAAAATCACATATGCAGGAAAGACAAACAACCATTTCTGATTTTTTTAGAAAATAAATGTTTTGTAAGTATATAACACACCCTTTATTTTCGCCTTTAAAATCTGTTTCAGAAATATATTTTTAATTGATAAAATTTTATTTTTAATACCAATCATAAAAAATAATTTTAGTATTTAGTTGAAATCACTTTAAAAATCGCCTATTTTTACGGAATTGCTGAGCGTGCATGTGCACATTTTTTAATTATATCCACTATAGCGTTTTAAAGACCTTTTGCTGTGGTACGCAGTGGGTGGTTATAACGAGCTTCGACTATACTTTCATTTTCTCGTATGCGATTTATACTTAGAGAAAGTATTGCAATCATCAAGAAATACGATCTCGAAATTTAGGTGAACCTCCACGTTCTGAATCTCCCCAAGTCCATTTTTTATAATTATGTATGTCTATATTGTACAGTTGTCAAGGCATTACGCTTTCAACTCAACATTCCGGGGTTCGGTCCCCGGGTGACAAATTTTTGTCCCATGTCCATTCAACCGGTTCGGTTGCCGTAATGGCATCAGGCATGGGGCGGCGTTCTGTCTTGTAATGTCACGGTAACTCACAAATTCGACGAACTAAATAGATGAAATTTGGTATATGGTTTAATGACCAGAATTGTAGATTTATATGAAATTTAGAACCAAATCCATCAACGGGTAGACTATTTGTTGGTCTGTCTATCCGTGTGTGTGTGAAAGTGATAACTCAAAGACGTAACAAGTTAAATGACGTAATCAATTTTGATAGTATTGATACCAAATTGTGGACCTGCATCATATTTTGGATCAAATCGGTCAAAAGGAAGAAGCCCAAAATGCTAAACAGACGAACGCCACATATTCATTAAAAGTCGAGAGGATAATATTCTGGTTGGTTTCATATAATGAATACATTTATATCACTGATGACGATTTTTTTATTCCCTCTTTCGCTGATGCATCCTTTATTTGGACGCAGTTTTGTAATCAGATCACCATTTTATGAATTTTTTGCTCAGTATTGCTAATTGTACATAAGTAGATGTAGTTTAATTTACAAAATTGAAATTTTGATGAATCCCCACGTTTGAAACCTTCACTAAGTCCAAAAAAAATTATTTCATTTTTTGGAATTATGTTTGTCCATATTGTTACGGTAGCTTAAACATTCAACATACTAGACTAGACAGATGAAATTTGGCATATGGTTTAATGACCAGAATAGATTTATATGAAATTTAGAACCAAATCCGTCAACGGGTAGACTATTTGTTGGGCTGTCTGTCCATGTGTGGGTGTCAACGCGGCAACTCACTGAAGCAATAAGTTAAATACATGAATTTTGATAGTCTTGACACCAAGATGTAGACCTGCGTCATATTTTGGGCCCAATTTTGCAACCAGATCATCCTTTTATGAATTTCAAAATCAAATTTATGACCAAATCCGTCAACGGGTGGTCTATTTGTTGGTCTGTCTATCCGCGTGTGTGTGTGAACGTCGCAATTCAAAGAAGCAACAAGTTAAATGGATGATGAAATTTGATGGTTTTGACACCAAATTGTAGACCTGCATCATATTTTAGACCCAATTTTGCAACCAGATCACCATTTTATGAGTTTCCTGTTCAATATTGCTTATTGTACATAAACAGATGTGGTTTAATTTACAAAATTGAACCAACTCCAATAAGTAACAGAAATATAACGCAGTTGTCAATTTTTAAATAATACAGCGTTACAATTTATTTCTGTAAATGTTTTGCGAAAGCAGATACAACTCAAAACGTGTTTTTCGGCGTTTAGTTCGCCATTGTATAATTCTCTCCATTGTCTCTTTCTGTAAGAAAAATGTCAATGCAAAGTATTAGAAAATATAAAATTCACATATACTGTTTATGAAAAAAAAATCCTTTGAGATTAAATTGCCACTTATCCATGCTTCAATTCATCGTTCAATGCAAATGCTAACAGAAAAAAGTTCCGTCTGAAACGATTTCTCTTTAGAGGAAAGAAGAAGATCAAATATGAGCCAAAATGAAAAGTCAAAACCAAAAACGTTGAACGTCACAGTCAGAGGAGATCTGGGGATCAGATAAGTTCAAACCTTAATCCTGTTGACTCAGAATCCCAGCCTTCTTTCATCATCATTTGGATATTCTGCTCGCTTTTCAAGTTCATCGGCCCATCGATAACTTGGGAACAACACACAACCGACGTAATCTTAGAAAGTATTACTACTGATCGTTGACACGGTTGGTGGTCTCCGCACTTTCAGTTTCTTTGCAAAAAAGATTTGATATCTTTCCAAATTTAGTGTGATTATCTTTTTTCTTCTGTTATTCAATAATGTTCCAATTTTTTTAAACATTTTGAGAAGGAAAATATTTCAGATTTATTATGGTAAACTGGGATTTTATGATTCTAAAAATAATAAAATGTAGAATTAAATAATATGTGATTGTTTTGGTTGTTTGAATTTGGATATGACGTTCCGTCAAATCTCATTTCCCAACATAGAGACAGGGAAAAATGCAAATAACACAATCGGGTAAAAAGACTTTTTTAGCTTATGCAGGAATAGGTCCTTAGATAATATCTTAGAAATCTTTACCTATGAAATAAAAATTTGCAAAATATGATTTCCAAAAATAAACAATAGGGTAAGATAAAAATGAAATGTCTCTACTGTTAAAGTAATTCAATCATCGTCTTTCAATAATTCAATTGCAGACGTGATGCATACTGATGATGTATAGGGTGGTCATAAATTATTGGACCCATTTCGAAAATTAATAATAAAGTTAATAATTGATATAACTACGGTTTTCTTTTTAAATGAGGGCGCATTTAAAAAAAGTTTTCTTTCAGATAGGTAACGCGCCGTTACGGTGGTCGTAAATTATTGGACCCATTTCGAAAATTAATAATAAACTTAATAATTGTACGACTACAGTTTTTTTTAAATCAGGGCGCATTTAAAAAAAGTTTTCTTTCAGAGAGGTAACGCGCCGTTACTGTGGTCGTAAATTATTGGACATCTCCCATTTTTGAGAGCCATTATCTGCGAAACTATTAAAGCTAGAAGAAAAATAAAAGGATGTATTTGTAGAGAATTTTACGCTCTTAAATTTGTTAAATCAATTATAATTCGAAAACTGAATAGCTTAAGCAGGAATTCAAGAAAAAGGAAACAAGAAAACGCGCATCGGCTTCTGCTAATCGGTAGCCATTGCGTATGGAAATATCTCGCTGTGACAAATTTAGAACGCCGTGATGGTACGCCACCTATCTGAAAAAAATTTATTTGTTCTCTCTCGTTTAAAAGAAACTGCAGATGTAACATTGTTAGTTTTTTTAATTTTTTGAAATGGGTCCAATAATTTATGACAACCCTGTATTGTAAGTGGTATAGCATTGCAAAAGATAGTAAAAGGTCAGCATAATCTCTAGCAACACTATTTATAAAAATTACTTTTGTGACCTGTGACTGTCCTTGTAAAACAAAAGGTTCCGTATTATGAATATATAGTTAAGTATTGCAAATAATCAAAACATGTGTTATATTTTCAATATATACATATATTAATCTAAAAATTAAAATCAAATCCGCTTATAAATAATCATACAAATGAAATACAAAAGATAATTTGATTATAGACTATTACTACAATGAAAAAGACAACCCAGAACTGGAATTCCAACAATCAAAAGCCAATCAGTTTTGGGAACCTATATGT
Source organism: Araneus ventricosus (assembly GCA_013235015.1). Taxonomy (NCBI): domain Eukaryota; kingdom Metazoa; phylum Arthropoda; class Arachnida; order Araneae; family Araneidae; genus Araneus; species Araneus ventricosus. Next base: position 7,857 of record BGPR01026550.1, on the reverse strand, counting down.
GTCGCATTAATCTAGATTTATGGCGTTAACCCTCTGCGAAAGCCATCTGTTGGAAAAACGAAAAAATAGGGGAATAAATCCCCAAAACTCAAGATTAGAAACGAGAAAGTATATAACTTATAATATACCAATTCAATAGTTATTATTATTGTTATGACTTGAGCATTATCCTAAAGACAGTTCCGCATTTAAAGTGAAAATATTATTTCTAAATTAGGCTTTCAATACTATAATAAAACACATTAAAAAATAAACTATAAATTTAAATTTAACCTTTTATAATGATATATATATTATTTTGGAAATGTACAGAAATATATATATATATATATATAAAGATCAGGCTTTAAAAAGGTGAAAGGCAGTTCCTTTTGATCATAGAAGAGACCATTTTTGCTTAAATCTTCTTTTATCGAGGCATCAGGCGTTATTTCTTCATAGGTAAAGTATTTAATTTTTATGTAGCTCCATGACCAGTATTCAGAAGTTTACGCCCGAGCGGCGGATTGTTGTTGAAAGCTTACATGCTGACGTGAAAAAAAGGGCCGAAAAATGAATGCGCAGAACGCTTAAGTACCCAGAGAAGGGAATTTTCCCTTTAGAAACTCGTGACTTGAAAAGAAAGTTGTAGTGCGTTAATTATGATGAAAGTAGAAGTATTTAAAATGAAGTGTCGTTAAGATTATGTAGGAAAGTTAAAAAATTAAAATATCACATATATATATATATATATATATTTCTGTTACTTTAACTGAAGTAATTCTCAACAGAAGTAAGGTTCCAATACCAAAATGTCGGTTTAATTAAGGCATTTAGAGTAAGAATTTTTTAATGTAAAAAAAATACTTATTTTTATCCACTTTTTCGTTTCTTTTCTTAATCTTTCTTTTTTTCTACTTTCTTTTTATATTATTTGTTTTTCTTTTATTATTTGCATGATTTGTTTTTCCACGTTCTCAAATGCATGCCATCCAGATTTGGCAGATTTTTTTACCCCTGTGAACAGTGTTCCAAACAACGGTGTCGTAATTGTAACTATCCCACAGAAAAGCCTAACAATTATTTTATTTCCACAGATTTTTATTGAAAAAATTTGAGTGGATATTAAAGCAGTCAACTTTGGAACTCTATTGATATTCAAAATAGGTTTGTATCGCCCAGCAAAAAATATTCTGAGCTTTAGCCGTACATGAATATTTAGGCTTGGGCTGGGCCTGACTCGAAGTCTGACTTGTGAAGGTCTTTAGCTTCTCGTGTGAATATCTTCAAAATATAATTAAAATCCATAAACTGAATGCAGCGATTTTCAAAATAGCTGAAACCACATCTCCTTGTTCCACAACCATTTCCTTTTACAGATGCGACCTAAATAACGCGAGGAACGCAGACAGGTTATTCGACGTAGAGAGAATCGCGCTTTCGCAATTTGCATTTTATTTTTCGCAGTCACTGACTGCTTGAGCAAGGTGTATGGAAATTACCGTGATTAATAACCACCGTCACTGCGAGAGCTAAAAGAGATCTTAATGAATGGGCGATCGGAGAGTGACTTCGGGATGGTTTATTGCTTCCACAAGGCCGGAACACGCCCTTGCAGGAGAAAGTGACAAGAATCTGATTAAGTAGGCCGTGCACAGATGGGGCCCCTGCTTATCAAAGGTGGATGACATGGGAGCTATGCTGGCGATAGTCTGCCGAGTGTAAAATTCTAAATGAGATATCCAGCTGCTACTGTGGCACAAACTCTGTCGCATCGCTGCGTAATTAACACTTGCTCTGACTGTTTTATCCTTTTTTTAAAATTTTGATTGTCACTATATTCATATTAATTATTTTGTATTCTATTGACTTCTCGAATGTAAAGAAGATAATTGAAACTTTCCGTATATTATGAATATTTTAATACTGTATGCAAATTGAGAAAAGATTTGGTCATTGGTATTCGGTTAAAATGAAACAAACCTAGAAATTATAATTTTATTTTTTTATTCAATGCTTAATATTAATTTTGTCCAAAATATTCTTACCATTATTTACGATTTTAAGTACATATTCGACAATTATTGACCTTGCAGAAGAAAGTGGCAAGAATCTGATTAAGTAAGCCGTACACAGGTAGGGCCCCTGCTTATCAAAGGTGGATGACATGGGAGCTATGCTGGCGATAGGTTGCAGCTTTTCTTGTCTTGTGGGAATTTATTCTTTACCCTGAGGGATGGAACAAAACTCAGCCTGCCGAGTATAAAATTCTGAATGAGATATCCAGCTACTACTGTGGCACAAAATCTGCCGCATCGCTCCGTAATTAAGACTTGCTCAAAGTGTGTTTTATCCTTTTTTTTATTTTGATTATCACTATATTCATAATAATTATTTTGTATTCTATTGACTTCTCGAATGTAAAGAAGAAAGTAAATGAAACTTTCGGTATATTATGAATATTTATATATACCGTATAGATAATAATACTGTATACAAATTGAGAAAAGATTTGGTCATTGGTATTCGGCTAAATTGAAACAAACCTAGAAATTATAATTCTATTTTTTATCCAATGCTTAATATTAATTTTGGCCAAAATATTCTTACCATTATTTACCAGAAGAAGGTGACAAGAATTTGATTAAGTAGGCCGTGCATAGTTGGGGCCCTTGCTTATGAAAGGTGGATGACATGGGAGCTATGCTGGAGATAGTCTGCCGAAAAAATTGTCACGTCGCTGCGTAATTAACACCTGTTCTGATGAATGTATTAATTCTACTTGGTAAAAAAGTGCAAATAATGAACTTTTTGTTTATTTGCGTGTGTCTTTCCAATTTCCAGTTTTGGCATAGGAATTTGGTAGAGATTATTTATCATATTTTAATGATGCGTTTTGATAAAGCGCGGAATGCAGACTGATTATTGAACAGGAACTGATGAGATATCCAGTTGCGAATTATAAAAAAAGATGTCTCTTTGCTATGTAATTAACACCTACGCTGTTTAATCGTAATTCATTCATCTTGTTTTTTCACTGAAATAAATATGCATGAAAGAGTACTGGATTGATTGCTTGTTGCATTCTTCAATTTTTTTTCTCGATAGGAATTTGTTGTTGATTTTTAAGGAACTTTGGTGAAAGGAACTTAGAGAGATTTGGCGAAGTTTTCTTTATATTGCAATATTCGTAACGAATAAAAAATATATATCTTTGTAGAATTATTAAAATATGTAAAGAAAAGAAATTACTTAGATAAAAAATCATTTGGTCATAAAAGAAATTAATTTTAAAATATCGTTTGGCTGAAAAAGAAATTAATTAAAAATATCGTTTGGCATAATTCTTTTCTAAAGGTTATAAAAATAGTGTGGCAACGATATTTTTGTCTTTTGCTAACGTTGCCTAGCAACGGAAAAGAATAATGAGGATTTGAACATGGAATTCGATGTAAGTTAGTGACGGTAACGTTTGTGATGCAAATGTATGCGTTTGTTTTACATGTTTGTGCTGTGGCAGACGTCCAATAAACATTATTTTTAATAAAGAAGGCTTTACGATTCTTCATATTATGCTGAAATACATCACAATATAAAATAAAAATTGACACATTTTTTAAAAATTTTAATCCCTATTAATTAAAAAAATCTATATTCAAAACAAATCGATATAAATTGTTTTGTATTTACCTTCGAAACATCGAATTATTAATGTGTTTTTAACCCTTTTTCATTTGGATTGTCACTATTTTCATAAAAATTATTTTGTAGCCCATTGTCTTCGCGAATGTGATGAAGAAAATAATTAAAACTTTCGGTATATTATGAAGATTTTAATGCTGTATACGAATTTAGAAAAGAAGATTTGGTCATTGTAATATTCGGTTAAAATAAAACAAACCTAGAAATTATGATTCTATTTTTATATGAATACTTAGTATTAATTTTGTTCAATATAATCTTACCGTTATTTACTATTTTAAGAACATATTCGACAATTATTGCTATATATAATTTATTTTGATATGTAATAACTTCAGCAGCTTTTAATATTTTGGATTTGAATCATGTTATGATTTAAGGTAAAATATTTTTGTTCACATATAGGCTATAAAAAAGGATTTTAACTTATAAAAAGAGGCATAAAATTCGTCTTTTTAAAAAATTCCTATTTAAATTAGAAGATTATAAAATATTCTAATTATTTCATTTATTTTACTAACTAATGAATCATTTCGAAAGTAGATTAATTGAACCTGAGTTAGTTAGAAATATTTAGAATTGAAACCTGGTAAAAATGAAAGAAGCACTTTCGGATATAACCGGACCTCAAAAGTCAGGCTCGCGTTGCATTGCATGCAAATTCTTTTTAGAATTGCTGAATTTTATCAGGAAGACAATATTTCCTATGGATTGAACTTATACTTGTATCTACTATTGTCTTGTTTCAGTAATCAGTAATTCGAAAAAGAAATTCCTGTTTGGAATTCACAGCGTAATATAATTATCATCATTGTTTAAGATAAGTTTGAAACATTGATAAGTCACGTAACATCTCTTTCTTAGTAGATGAATCACCCTTCAATTATTACACATGATTATTTCACTTGAATGATCTCAAACAAACGCATTTCTGAATTTCTCTATTCACTTCCTTCCTGGAAGATTTTTCTGTCGAAAATAATTAGTTTAGCGCCCAAAATGAAGATCAATAAAATAAGGATAGCAATCACTGATTTTTTTTTCAAATTTTGAAAGCGTGCGGAAGCTATTATATCATTGTATTGCTCGTAGTGTCTGAAGCTGAATTATACAGCGATCAAATATAATTTATTGTTTCTGCGATAACTAAAAATTAACATAATTTTTAAAAATAATTTGGAATAAGAATTCCCATTAAAATGGCGCGTGAATTTCTATTCAAGTCAATTATAAGTCATCAATGAAGTATTAAACGAGGATTGATATTCATAATTTTCTATACGTTGATGAATAAATTTTAAATTCAATATTATTTATAATCTATAATTATAAATTCAATATTTGAAAATAATCTGAAAAACATATTATTTCAAGCTATTTTTCCCTCATATTCTCGCTTCTTTTTCAATAATTAATAACTTTTATGATTTTCATATGTCTTAGTGAACCGTCTGAGTTGAATAAAAATTGATTTTATTCCAAATCTGGATATTTATAGTGTTTCATTCGTACAGTGTTTCATGAAATTATTCTTTTTTATTTTACACTCTCTTAGTATATAGAAATGTATTTATTGTCATATTTTATTCATAGTTTACTATTTTAAATGTGTTCTACCAATTAAAGAACATTATTTTTTATAAAGCTCAGCAAATTTTAAATTTTAAATAATTTTTTCAGCATATTTCTGTTTATAGAATGAATTATAATTATGCTTAGAAACTGAGTTGAAAGCGTGGTCGAAAATCTTAGAAACAATCTATTTATAAATTTTAAAAAAAAATGTTGTAAATTTTTAGGCATATTGTAGTACTTTTAGGTTAACAAATTAATGTTTTTAAAATGCCCGTTTTTCGCGTGACTTCTACAGAAAATTTCATTCCATTTAGAATCAAAACATATAAACAAATCACGAGGAAATTAAATTAATTGACATAAACGTAACAAAGCTATTAGGAAATTACAGTTGTTTTCTTTTAATCTTGTGTTATATGCATTAACTTTTAAAAAATCTCTGGCTTTTACACTCTCCAAATTATAAAGTTCCTATTGAATACCATTCCTGGTTTTTATTTATTTTTAAAACAAGACCAATACTAAATAACAGTATATATCATTATTTTCAGTAATAAGGAAATTATTTAATTTATTATCATGATGCGCATGAATTCCTAAACGGAGGTCTCCATTTCCTGAATTGAAGCAACACCTGCTAATTAATTTACGGAAATGGTAACAAAAATGACTTCCAGTTTTACTACAGGAAACGTTAAAGTAACGCAATTTCCGTTCAATTCTGTAGGTCACGGAAACTGGAAAAGGGCGAAAAAAAGAAAATCCGCCCAAATACATCTTAATCTTTAGCTTTTACCAAAGAAGCTCTAATAAGCTGGGCGGCGAATTTCAAGCAGGATGATAAGGATTTAAAAATCAAAGAAAAGATAACATTTGTGGACAACGTCCGCTTTATATCGTGCGCGACCAACAACTGGAAACACCCGTCAAGGGTGAGTAGTGAAGTGAAATGGAAAAGCGGATGTGTCTTCTCAAGGCCAAGGTGGGGTTCATGCCCCAAATTGCCCAGCGACATCTTCACGAGAGCTCTTCTTCGTCCACCTTCTGGCCAGCAGATTCTCATTAAAATTCTAGACGAATAAAACAGGAAAAAAGAGATCATTTCCATTTGAAAGAAGTGTTTCTTTGAAAAAAGCGTAATTGTTGCTGAAATCGTCTGCAACGGGTTGCTATAGTAAACAGAAATAGGTCTTGATTTGGATGTCGTATCAGTTCCAATCTGAAGGCGGAGAGAAAAGGGTGATTTCTTGGGGTGTCCTCGGTCATCTAGAAAGGACGTCGGACGGTGAACTTTCGCGTGTCTTTTTAGGTAGTGAATGTCCTCCTTCGAAGATCATTATCTTCTCATTGTATCACGATTAATTCCGTGGAAAGTTGATGTCCATCCATCCTGTGTTTTAGATGATCTTGAATTTTTCATTAAAAAACGCCGTATTCATGGTTAACTACCAAACCGTTTGTCCTCCATAAAGTAACGTTACATTGAATACGCTAGTAATACCTGATATCACGAATTCTTTGTAAAAAATATTAGAACTCTTTAGAAAAATGATTAGAGTCGTTATTTTATAGAGCATTTGGAAGTAATCGATTTCGGATTAGAATCAAAGCATTTATTACGAACCTTAAGTATTAATAATATTTCAAGTTTAGTTTAGTTAGATTAACGTCCCGTTTTGAAGCAACACGAAGGATATTTTGAGACGGACCTCGTAATTTTGAACTGCGGTCAGATGACGAGGACGACACCTGAGTTGGCGCCCCTCTCCAAACTTCCACGCCACACCAACTTCCAGGGGATCAGCGTAATCATACGTAGTGGCCAACGTAAGTTTGGCCACTACGTATGATTTAGCCTGCAACAGGCCCCATACACGGCGAATCTTCAGTGGAATCAGGTTTCGAACCTCGAATCCTCCGGCCCCAAAGGTCGAGACCTTACCACTAGGTCACCGCGACCTCTAATAATATTTCAAAGATTGTCCTAATATTTTATAATTGCTGCTGCTAAATATTGTAGTTAGGAAATAATAATTAGGAAATGATATTTTTAGTTAGGGAATGAAAGTACTGTAAATTGAATGAGTCCGTTGAAAATTTTACAAGTGTTTGTTAATAAATTTCTAATTAGTTGAAAAGGAAACAACTAAATTGTTATAATTTAATTATTATATTACTAATTGTAATAATTAATTATGAATTAAAATTGGTAGTTAGGGTCAAATAGGCTTACATTCTTCTGTGACAAACGAATATATTTATATCAAGCTTTAGTTAATTCTAAAAGATAAACTGTGTGTATATTGAGCTGTCTAGGTGCTTTACATTTATCAATACAAAATCAATTCATAGAGTGAAAAATTAAGATAATTTTTAAATTGATGGCGTTCTTTATTTGCGTCCAATATTCCTTTCCATTTGTTCTTATAATAAAAACGTTGCAACTTGTTTAATGCTTCAAACAAACTGCATTGCTTCTAAAAACACATTTAAAAAAGAATGACTATATTATTTACTAATCTGTAAACAATGTAGTTGCTAACTATATTTAACATATTTCAAAATGAACGACATATCTTCCATATTTGTCTGTACTTAAAT
>BGPR01026549.1:0-21441 GCA_013235015.1 Araneus ventricosus | reverse complement strand
AAATACGCTGCGCCATTTTAACGTACGAATAAACTGCATATTTTGCGTGATTAATAAGAAAGTTACTTTGTCCCATTTAGTTGCGTGAGGAATAAGAAAGTTACTTTGTCCCAATTAGTTGCATGAGGAATAAGAAAGTTACTTTGGCCCAATTAGGTATTCGATGATGCGGGCGGTTGTGTCATGTGGCGTTTGTTATCTTTCAAATATTTGTCTCATATTTTTTCCAGTAGTGAGGTCTCGGCTTCGTAGCCCGAAGATTCCACGTTTGAAGCCCGATCTGGTAAACGTTAAATCTGATGTCGTTGGCATTTTAAACAACCAAAGTTCTCTTCTTCTCTTCTGCAACTAAAACTGACCGAGTTATGAAGCTTTGAAAGTCACTGTTTAATAGGCCATTTCAATGAATGCCTCAAAGAAAATCTGCCAATCAGACAACGGCGCCTCCTCAAGGCTTCTGTTGATTGGCCTTACGCAACAAACATGAGCTTTTCTAAGTAGCTTGATGTGATACCAAAGCAACTGAGTTCATATCTGTATTCTACATTTCTTGAATAAACAAATTAAGTTTCTGGATCGATAAAAGCTGTTTAATATAACTTCTTATATTCCTGGTGTTAGATTGCAAAAAAATGCAACTACATCATTTTTTCTGCTTTACCAATATTTTTAAATATTTAAATCTTCGCCATTAAGTTTCTTTCATATCTTGTGGCATCTTTAGCAACTTTTAAAATCTCAACGGTAAATTTTTACAGTTTTATTAAATATCTTAATTTTTTTTATTTATTTTCCTTGTAATCAACTTAAATATTAATTGCCTTATCTTTTTAGGTCATTTCCTTTAATGTTTCAAGTTTATTAAATTGTAAATCAAATTTATTTAGCGGAACTATTTGCTCGCCATTTTGTACGGCGTATGAATTTTTGTGTGAAATGGCTTTAGCGTTGCCTGACTGAGAGAGATTCCTTTGTGTGATTTTTGAATTTGACTTGTCGAGACTTGCAAGAAGTGGGTGCAGCTTCGGGGCCCGAGGGCCGTTAGGCCTCTCGGAGCTTGCCCATGCAATTTTTCCGTTAATCCTTAATATGAATCCAGTCTGGACTGTAGCTGAACTTTTTTAAGTTTGTTTTTGCGGTGTTGGTAATCCGCATTTGTTCCTTTAAAAGAAATAAGTTTGCGAAACAACTGTGATGGGAAGGATGAAGGTGTGTGGTCCGACATATTCTCCAGAACAAACTGTGATATAATGTGCCATTCATAAAGGATAGCAGTGATTGCTTCCTAAAATCGAATTTTCTGATAGATAATGGCGTAGGGGTGCAAGAATCCTGTATCTCAACACTTTTCCTGATTAAGTTTAGAGAATCACCTGTGGATAACTACATATTTTGCTGCTTGTGTATTATCATCTTCACCATTTTGTTTTTGAAGAATGAGAGGTGCCACGTCAAAAGTTGGTGATGCAAAATTATATGTGTGCAAGAAAAAACTCCGAGTCAAATACTAGGCAAAGAAAGCTTGGTTTTCCTGGCCAAAAGTGAATTTAAGTGATCGTACTAAATTTATAAAAAGATTTGCTCCCAGTGATTCAAGACCCCTTTTATGACATAAAAAAAATCTTCGTTATTTATGATGATGTGCCCAGTGAATGTACAGGTTGTATTTTCTTAGTATCTTTTTTACAATTCTTTAAGCCTGCAGTGCTTTGTTTTAATGTGTAGCTACATTTTTCATTTGGTTTTATATATGTTGGTTGTGTGCATCACCAGTCTATGTCTTTTCAATATACTTAATTTATAGTTGGCAGTAACCTTATAATTTAAATATTTGTTAATAAAATATATTTTAAATTTAAAATTTTGGTTTTGCTTTAATCTCTCTAATTGTTTTTACAACGCAATTGTATCTTATTTTCAGCTACTTCCAATAACGGCCAATTATTTTTAGGTGCCTGAAAAGGTAGGTGCTCAATTAGTAGCAAAAATTGCATTTTATTGTATTTCAAATTTTTAGCGCCATTCATTAAAAAATAATTAACATTCCATAATTAACACCTGGGTATTCATAACAAATGCAATACAAGAAATATGAATCCAATTTATGCTTTTACTAAACTTATCATTGTTCTTTTGCTCAAATTAACCATTAATAACTTGTGTTTTAAGCAAAACTAGCTGCCTTCAGCGACCAGCTATTCACCCGCATATACGTTTCTAATATCCCGTAGATGTGTTTGCAAAATAGCGAAATCGGTAAGTTGTTAAGAGTGGGGCTCTCTGTCGATACTTTATTCTTTTGTCATATCTTTCAGAATTGGAGGGTGGTGGGATGCAGGTGACCATTGGTGATGTATCTAGGGTTCATGACTTTCATAAGAAATAAAAATTGGAGAAATCAATCCAGTGGTTGAGCTTCGAAAACTCGTTCTTTAGTGTTGCCAATTATTTTAAATGCATAGATACTGTACCAATTCATGCATTTTAAACGAGGTTTCTGTGTAAAGTTCAAAATTAATTGTGAAATTTATGAAATGCAACTAGTATACAACAGTAATGTTCACAATAAGAAAAATTAATTTATTTCATTTAGAAAATAAAATTTTCAATTGAAATCGTTAGATGAAGACAGATTATCCAAATTTAAAGGTACAGTATTGAATGTAGAATGCAAATTCTGGACTTTCCGATGGATTTTATCCTTTTACTGGAAAGTACTTTCGTAAAGCAGTGTTGTTGCCTGAGGTTGGAGTTCCACTCATGAAGCTGGATGACTCGTTCTTTAGTGTTGTCAATTATTTTAAATTCATAGGAGCTTTACCAATTCATGCATTTTAAACGACGTTTATGTGTAAAGTTCGAAATAAATTGTGAATTTTATGAAATATAACTAATATACAAACGCAACGCTTCTCGTTCAGGAAAATAAATTTATTACATACAGAAAATAAAATATGCAATTCAAATCGTTAGATGAAGACAGATTATCCATATTTACAGGTACAGTATTAAACGTTGAATGCAAATTCTAAACTTTCCGGTGGATTTCATCCTTTTACTGGAAAGTGCTTTCTTCAGAAGTGTTGTTGCCAGAGGTTGGAGTTCCATTCATGAAGTTCTCGACTTGATTCCAGCATTCTTTGGTCGGTTCAGATTTCACAGCCATTCTTGCTTTCATCAGTTCTTGGAACTTGCAATCCTGTTTTGAAATAATCAGTTTGTACTTATGAATACATGATTTATTGCAACATAATCTAATAAAGTAGAACCTCTATTACCCGGACCTCTTTCAACCGAGGTTTTGGTTAACCGATCTAGCGACAGAAAAATCGAACACTGTTTTCCATTTTTTAAATAAAGTCAACGAATTTTTCTGAAAAGTCTGCCATTGAAGCTGATTTTCAAATGAGAAGGTTTGTATACTGTCGTTTTACCGGGAGGCTGTCTTTTTCAAACAGCCTTTGATGTTAAAGGCGTAGGACTATTTTACTGGCCTGACTCTTTTCTGATTTTCAATTTTTTTTGTAACTTCTGTTGTTACACTTTATCGCTAAAATAAAACATTAGTTGTGTTTTTAACATATGTAGTTACCGAGATATAGAGGATCGCGTTACCAATTCACGCGTATTTTTGCCCATCTTTGTGACTCAGTAGTCGCTTAACTACAATATTCCGATTTTCTCTTTTTCTGTGGCTTCTGTTGTTACCTTTTATCTCTAAAATAAGACATTATTTACCTTTTTATCATATATAGTTACCGAGATATAGAGGATCTCCTATATAACGTTTTTTGTGGCATTTTGGCGTTTGAATCAAATTCCTTCCTGAGACCCTCAAAGGGAGGAACGTAGCCCTAGGTTAAAAAACAAAACTATAGGTCCATTCTTAAGCGAATCAATAGTGAGGAGATGAAATTCCATGTATTTTCATGAAATAATAACTCTGTAAATGTGTCGGGAAAAGTTTCGCGTGCATGAGCGGTAAAAAATTTTCTTTTGAAAACAACCTTAAAGAGTCATTGGGAAAATGCTAAGGGAACAACAAAAATCACTAGCATTCGCGAATCCTCTTATCCAAAAACTGCATGTAAGAAGCTTAATAACCCAATGTTAGTACTTGGTATTATTCACGTACTTGTTTTTATAATTTCAAAATCACTGGCATTCGCGAATCGTCTCATCCAAAAACTGCATGTAAGAAGCTTAATAACCAAATGTTAGTACTTGGTATTATTCACGTACTTGTTTTTACAATTTCAAAATCACTGGGAGTCGAGAATCCTCTCATCCAAAAACTGCATGTAAGAAGCTTAATAACCAAATGTTAGCATGTGGTAGTATTTGCGTCCTTATTTTTATACTTTCAAAATGACCACATTTGGAAAACCTTGTGGATTGAACAGAAGTCACGATCTAAAATTTAGTCTCCATTAACCGAATTTTCGATTATCCGAGGTGATGACAGTCACAATCAGTTCATATAATCGAGGTTCTACTGTAATTAGAAATATACTCAACTTTTCAAGTGAACGTGACTGGATAATGTTTTTAAATTAATACAGTGGAAAACCGGAAAACCGAACTAATTGCGGCTGACCTCTGTTCGGATTCCGGGAAATTCGGCAAAATACTCTCGATATATCGAATGCAGTAAAGTATTGACACTGGGTTCTCTGTGAGGGCGTACGGAAAGAGCACGCGGCGATTCGCACGGCACAGTGGCAAACAAGTTGAGGGTGAAAAGAAGATGTCTGAGTTTGTTTCTACTCATTAAAGTGCTGCATTCATTCTTAAAAACTAATTCGAACACTTCTTTCAAGTTAAAGAGTAAACATTAACTTTGTTTCTGATTCGTGATTGTTATTTTTCCTTCATTTTTCAGAAAATTAAAAAAATATATTCGGATTTTTCAAAATTTCAGAGTCCTGCTTTACGGATTCGCGCGGTTCTACTATACTCAATTTTTTTATTTATTAATAAAGCGATTGAAATTACGTATAAAATTTAATTAATAAATCGTTGTTAAGATATCTACGATCCTCTTATTCTTAATATTGGCTGTTTCCCAGATCACTATTCTTATTCTTTACCTCAAATTCTTCTCTTGTTAACAACCATAAGAATTAACAATTTATTTCAAGTTATTGAATCGTTCTTTAAATTATTCAATGAATTCCTTTGAACACCCAGCTAAAAAAATCTGCAGAAAATCTGCAAAAAAAACTTTGGTTGAAGTTTTTTAAAGAGTTCTGTAGATTTTTTGAATACAGAAAAAATCTACATTTTTTTTTCAATTTAATCTGCAGAAAATCTCCAAAAATTTTTTTTTATTATATTTTTTTCTAAATATTCTGCAGATTTTGTAAGACAGCAAAAAATCTGCATTTTTTCTTCAATTTAATCTGCAAAAAAATTTATTTTTATTTTTTTCCTTAAATATCCCAAAGATTTTTGAAGACTTAATTAAACTTGACCAATATATGTTGATTTTTTGAAGATTTAACTGCAATTTCATAATATCTGAAATTCTCTAAATACATATTTTGCACCATATTCTCTAATATTGCAGCTTTATTTTTCAAAGGATATAAAACAAAATTAGAATGTAATTATCATTATTATTTAATTTTACAACAGGCAAGAGTTTCTGAGCTTCGTATTTTTCCGGAATATTCGGGAATAAAGACTCGTTCTCCTTGTTGGACTGTTTCCGCTTTACACCACTGGAGGAATTTCGTAACAATATCTGATAACCAGAATTCTTTAAACTAGGCCCTCACATCACGAGAGATTAGGCGAAGGGGTTCCATCCTGCTGGAAGAACCATTCTTCATTTTTAAACATCTCATGAATGCGTGTCATAAATTATTCCTGTTGTAAGTTCCGACAAACATCACTAGTAGCGGTATTTTTAAAGAAGAAAGACCCAATTCATTCACAAGCTAACAAACTACTCCACAAAATTAACATTTAATAAGAAATGCACCTGTATGAGGCACGGAGATTGTGGGGGATTTATTGCTACCTACCTCTCCTTCCTAAAATATTGTCACGGAACTGTAATGTCGCTTCCCTGCGGTGTTAATCTTATTGTTGGAAAGAGAGATTTACAGAGGTTCTTTTTGGATGCCTGGGGAGGTAGAGCTAATACCCCTGACCTTGGCATCAATCTGACGATTTGTGAATAAAATGAAGGTTCACGAAAATTTCACAATTACGTTTCTATCTCTATTAGGAACCGAAATATGGAGATCCTGCTAGAAATATGCCAAAGACTGCCAATTTCAAATAGAATATTGAAAATAGATCTTTTCTAAAAAATGTACAAAAATTGTCGTTCAATTTGTACAACATAGCACAGTACATATTCAGTAAAAAAATTATGTAAAAATAGTCAATAGTTCTTGAGATATTGTGCTCGCAATATAAAAAAAACACACATTTTGAGATATAGCGCTTTAAAGATATAACCATTTTCTATGTTTACGTTGAACAGCTGATACATTTTCCTTCATAATTTTCATAATTATGAGAATTTTTTAACGCGGATTGTTTTAAATTTTTCAGAAAAGACTGAGGAATAATATTTTTTTTTCATAAAATCGAAAGTTTTCGAGGTTCAACAGTCGTATGTCCCTTAAGAAAATAATTATGCTATCTTGTTGACTAAGAAATATAGTTAGGAATTTCTGGTCAAGTTGGAAGAAATTTTTGCTTGGGATATCAGGAAAAAGTCAATTCAGGAATTAATTACGAAAAAAATCTTATGAAATAAATTCAACTGATATAATCCAAAATTGCCTTCTATATTGACGATTTATCTCTAGGCTTAAAAAAAAATTTCTTAATATTGATGCTTTAATTTGTTCTAATTTTTAGATTAAATGAATTAAAATAGCAAAAATGCGACAGAAAATATGGATAGACTTAAAATAATGGTGAGGTTTCTAGCCAAAATCTCACAAGTCGTTAAAAAACTCGCCAAAAGTCCACCATCTCGGATGGCCACGTGAAACTTGAAAACTATTAAATTCCCACTTTTTTAGGATTGCAATAGAAATTTTCATGATTTCCACATTCGGCGAGTAATCCCCAAGAAATAAATTCATCGTTGTAGACTGTTCTATAATCTTAAGTCTAACCATATTTTCCGTCGCAGAAAGGAAATATTTGCTTACTTCTTGGTCTTGTGCATTTCTACAAGCTCCAGGTCCGCATCCAGTTTCTAGATCAAGAAAAAACTAAGATTACAAATTACGTGAATCCAAGTTTTGATTAACAGATAGAAAACTATCGGAGTTCATGAATTATGTTTTAGAAGTAAGAATTTCATTCTTAGTCTAAATTCTGAGCTATATCTGAAGTTACGGAAGCCAAATTGTTTGAAATAAAAACTTAGTTAGGAAATAATATTATAAACTTACTGCAATTTCATCTTTCATAGTTTATAAACTAGTATTTTTTTGGACAGTAGACGTTGCGTCCAAAAAAAAATTTAGATCTGCTTTTCATTGAAGTCTCTTAAGACTTCCATTTTCTTTTTTTCGGAATACGAAATATTTACACAAGTATTGTTACTAATTTTCAACTTCAGGAAAAATGAAAGAAAAAATTAACAGCTTTATTTTTTCAATTTAAATATTCAATAAAGAAATCTTCTGAACTAGTAGTTCTATGAATGGTAGACCTCAAGTCCAAAAAAAAGTAGAGAAAAGAAACTCTCCTAAGACCTGTTCATTCACGCATAACATATCAAGGACTGAAAAAACTAATATTTTTTAATAAAATCTTTTGTTTCTCTAAGCCTAAGTATACATGTAAAATAAAAAGAACTTGCAAGACTTTTATTAGTTTCATCGGCTGTCCTAAAAATAGAACAATGATGCAATCCACTGCTATCCGTTTTTACTTACAATGAATGGGAGAAAGCATCCTAAACTTAGTCCAACATTGCGTTTTTTGCAGATAAAGTTGTTGGTTCAAAAAAAAAATTAAAAAGAAACCCTCCCAAGACCTGTTCTTAACCCAAGCATTGAAAAAAACTAATATTTTGTTTATAATTTTAAATATTTGTTTCTCTAAGCCTATGTATATATATGAATTTAAAAAAAAAACTTGCAAGACTTTTATTAGTTTCATCGGTACTAGCTGTCCTAAAAATAGAACAATGGTGCAATCCACTGCCATCCGTTTTTACTTACGATGAATGGGAGAAAGCGTCTTAAACGTAGTCCATCGTTACGTTTTTCACAGATAAAGACACAAGTTGTTGGTTCAAAAAGAAAGGAAAGAGAAATATTCCTAAGACCGCACCGCATTCTTTAAAAGTTTAGCCAGCTTCTTTTCTAATGCGAATTGCGTAGACAAGTCCCTTCTTTTATTGGCAAAAATTAAATTACAATTAAATGTCAGCGCTCATCACTATTAACAAAATTACATGGAATAATCTCTCCATTACCAAAATGACTCAAATGTTTTAAGCTGTTCTTGGTTGGATTTTTTTCGAATTTCCGACAACAAAAAAGCATGTTTTTAATTTCTTAAAATTAATATATGTTCTATTCTGAATTCGAAAATGCAAAATAATTTTGTCAGTAAGCAGTTCCCATATATATAATATCCCGTTCACCAATCTCCGGTTTTCCTTCCACCCAAGTTTTAAATTAAAACAAAATACACTCTGATGAAATATTTATCAAATCTATTTCTTTGAGGTATTTGAGATAAATGTCTACATAAAAAGAATTATTAATGATACGTAAAAAATGTTCTTTTAAATCTTTTTACAACCTTACGATGAAAACAGCTTTACAGTCTTTTTTGACCATCAAAGCGTAAAAATCCCATTAACATCATTTATTGAAAATTATTCTTCGACCTTACGGGCAAAAAAAAAGTAGAATGTATGACGTGCGACGCCGACCAACAAGGGTTTAATGTTACGAAACTCGTCATTAGCTCACCAAGCACTAAAAATCATTAAAAAGGCAACCATCTTAAAATGAAATGAAAAATAAAAATCCTTACATTTAGGTCCTTTTTAATGACTTTGAGGAAAATTCATACCTAATGCGAAGAAAACCGAACAACGTGTTTGGGACTGCGTAACAAACAAATTTACTGACAAACAGACCAGTTAAAAAAGGTCTATGCTTTGCTCGGTCAATTAGCAATGGCATCCGGTGTAAAGGAAAAAGTCTCGTCTAAAAAGTTTCGTTTTAGAGAGAATATTTCATAAAAGCACATACAGTATTAAAAAACAGATGAAAAGAAAAATTCGGTACGCCAGATGAATTTATTATACAATTTTCATTGAAATAAAAAGTCTACTTTTAAAAAAATGCAAATATATTACCTCTCAATTTATCGTGAATTTCTTTGACGAAATCCTTGCACTTGGGGAACAGATTGTGGAGGCCTCCTCTATGCGGCCTGCCGAAAGGCGGTGGCATGCCCCACCCTCCTCTTCCATTTCCCCTTCCACCCAAGAAGTCACCGAAGAATCCATGAACTTCGCTTACCAACAAAACGACAGCGAGAGCTAACAGAATCCTCTTCATTTTTAATCTTTTCGAACGTTCGATTAGGAATATATGTCACGTTCGGCAGCCGCTACCCTTTTATACCCTTTTCGCAGACGAGAATTTCTTGTGTACACCCCCAAGTTACGCCTTCGCCAGATATCGACATTATTAAACATTTTTCCTGGGTATTGTCCTGACTAATAAAACAATGAGACAGAATGTGATGAAAAGGAAGGAAGCTAAGCAAGAAACAGCTGCGTCGAGCTTCATTCTGGAAATGGAAATGGAACATTCTAATAAGTTGGAGTGTGTTCTGAAGGTCGTGTGATCGAATTTTCGAGAAATCATCATCAGTGGAAATATGCAGATGTTTGCTGAGCTCGAATGAAACAGCTTTAATTTTTTGTTTGTGCTTCTGACACTGATTTGCTGTTATTTGCTGGAGATGTGTTAATGTCATTTGAATAGTTAAAGAGCTTCACTGTATGGTGAGACCAATTGAGAGCTCCTTTGTTTGCTGAACAAAGCATGTTTTTTCGCTACAAGATTGCAAAATTATTGTTTTATTGAACGTTTTGGCATTTTCTTCAAACTTGGTCATCAGACTTCCGTTTAGTCTACTGTTTATATGCTTATGGCGGTTATTTGTAAAAAAATTTTCTAATTTATTTATTTATTTATTTTACTTTCTGCTCATCATCTAACACGTGTTTAGAATCTAACAGTTATTTGCTTAACACAGTAAATTATAGTTCCTTTAACTCATTTTGGACTGTATATATATATTTAAAATATGATTATCTGTCCTTTTTTTAACAGCTTTCAAATTTTTGAAGAACATCAAAAAATTTGCAGAATCTAGTTTCTTAATAATTTTCCTATTTTAATTCTTCTTCTTTTTGGTAAAAAGAAATCACATTTTAGATTAAAACTTTTTTGAAATTGCCCATTAAATAAAAATTTAAGGGAGAAAATAAAATAGAGAAATATAACATTCCTCATCAATTCAGTAAATTTCAGTAATAAATAAAATTAGTTTGAATTTAATTGAATAATTGAAATTTCAATCGCATCTTAAGACAACAGCTGTAGTGTACCATTTGAAGGAATCAATTCATGACAAACTTCCAATGTCTCACTTTTTTAGGTAGATTCCTTATAGGAAGTTTACCTATTGCAATGGTTCTCCTGACACGACTTGCGGAAAATTTCTGCTGATCTTCATCGATCATGACCCCTAGAACCCAAAACCACCATATATATATATATATATATATATATATATATATATATATATATATATATATATATATTATACCATTAAAACTCAAATAACATTTTCATCATATACACCTATTAAACCCTCATTTAAAATTAAATATAAAAAACAATATAACCTAATATTATTCACGCAATACACTATCACAATGAAAAAGACAACCCAGATATGGAATTCCAACTATAAAATGCCAATCGACCTTAGAAATCATATATATATATATAACGTTTTTCCCCATGTTATCTTGTGAACACGATAACTGGAGTAATTTTGATTTAAATTTAACCAGCATGGGATATGTTGTAAGGATAGTGAAAATGTCGGTCGAGTTCGTAGATGGGCTATCCAGCTCAAAGGGGGTGGAAATGGTGGGGGTGGAATTTTTCATTTTCCCATAATTCCTTTACAATTGAAAATAGAAAGAAAATTCAAAATAGGCGAATTATTGCCTTATCATAACGAACAATTTTTGCATTTAAACTTTTTCGATAACTGAAATTTCTTAGACGTTATGAGCTGAAAAGTGATTTTCCCTCCCTTCCCCTCCTCTCCCCTAATTTAGAGTACGTTTTAACCTATGCATGTTACCCCTTGTTGCATATCTCTCGTCATTTGCAGCCTCTTCCACCCGATTTCAATCTTGCAGCTCTAATCCATATGAGAATAGAAGGCGAAATGTTCTTTTCCTTATTGTTGATAGAGGCGTATATGTATAAAGCTTTTGCGCATGTTATCTTGCGAACACTATAACTAGAGTAATTTTGATTAGATTTTAAACGGCGAGGGATATGTTGTGCAGTTGGTGAAAATATCAGCCGAGTTTCTAGATGGGCTAACGAGCTAAAAGGGGTGGAAATGTTGGGGTACTGAAAATTGCAATTTTCCCATAATTTCTTTACGATTGAAGATAGAAATAAACTCAAAATAGGTGAATTATTGCTTCTTCATAACAAACAACTTTTGTAATGTAACTTTTCTGATAGCTACGATTTCTTAGAAGTTATGAGCTGAAATGCCATTTTCAATCCAATCCCCCATTTCATCATTTCCCCATAGCTCTTGAACGATTAAAGATAGACAAAATTCAATTAGGCGAATCATAACCTTATCATAACGAACAACTTTTATAACAAAAGTTTTTGCCACCTAAAATTGCTTCGGAGTTATGAATTGAAAAGCCGTGTTCAAAATTCAATTCCCCCCCCCCCCCCAATTTAGCATTTCCACATTACTCTGTTACGATTGGAGATAGAAAGAAACTTTCAATTAGGCGAATTATCACCTAATCATAACGGAGAACTTTTATATTAAAAGTTTTTTGACAGCTACAATTGCTTAGAAGTTTTTATTTATTTATTTATTTATTCAAAGAAAGCACACTACAGAGATGACTCCATTTACAGAGTGCATGATAAAAAACACACAAAATCACAAGTCACAAAGTGAATTAAAAAACACAGACACAACAAAAAAAGTAACTGCAGAGAATACAACAGTTCCAAGCTCAAAACCTCATCAATTATAAAAATGTAAACACATAAATATTTTAAAATGAAAACATGCAATTACAAAAGCACCAAAAACCCACCGAGGCCCCAAAAGTCCATGCCGCACACCGTCAAAATAGAATTATGAAAAAAAAATCACACAATATTTTTTTTAAAAATGTCGAACACCAAATCAAAAAAACATTAAAAAAGCAAGGGTCAAAAATTCAAAAAAACACAAACACTAGATCAACGTATAAAAATCTTAATATGTATAGTCAAGTGTTAAAAAAGAAAACGAAATCAGGTCATGTATATAAAAGTTGAAAACAATTCGATTTAAAAACAGTAGGAGACATATGATAAATGTCCAGTTCGCCAGAGATCTTGTTAAAAGTCTTATAAAATTTATACAACGAGAATCTGTCAATATAATTAAATCTAGAATACCCATTAGGAAACGAACCCTGGTTCCTCAAAGATCTGACAGGCGCAGTGAAATTTATAGAGCTCAGTATATCAGTACAATCTATCGAACCATTAATAACCTTGTAGAAGAAAAGAACACAAGAAACATCTCGTCTGGAACACAAACTAGGTATATTAAACATATCACGTAGATAGGAAGAAGATATATCTTGTAAGTAAATTCCATTTTTCTTGTAAAGCAAATATCGCAAGAAGTTGTTTTGAATTCGCTCAATAATTTCAATTTTATTACGGTAAATGGGATCCCAAATTATACTACAATATTCCAGACGAATTATGAGCTGAAAAGCCATATTCAATACGGCCCCCCCCCCCAATTTATCATTTCCCCATAGCTCCGCTATGTTTGAAGATAGAAAGAAAATTAAAATTAGTAGAATTATCACCTTATCATACATAACAAAATACTTCTATATTGAAAGTTTTTTGACTGCAAGAATTACTTAGAAGTTATGAGTTTCGATCAGTCGCATTCACTTCCACTTTTTATACGGTAAACAAGCCGATATGCATGACTTTGCTCCGGAATAAAATGCTTCACGTCTAATATTTTTAATGTAAAAATTACTATTGTATAAAAATTATAATACACAAATTCCTTTTCTGATCTGAAACGTTTTTAATTAAAATGAGGATATCAATTGAAACAAACGATTTTTAAAAACAGCCGTTTTCTCCATAAATTATTATTTGCTATATAGTACAGTATACTCTCTATTATCCGTGCACGGATTATCCGGTTTGCAGATTATCCGTACTCATTCCGGACTCACAAAAAAATTTAAGGAGAAACATTTTCACGCTTATCATGCATGTAAAATCGATGTTGATGTTCGTTCGAGAGATAAATTCCGTGAAACTAGTGAGCCGTGACGGCGGAGGCTAAAGAACAGATTTTTTTTCTTCCACCACGTGCTATCTCTACCAGTTTAACCCTTAATTTTCTGAGAAATGAATCATCCACATCCTGCTAGCTCATTCTTGTACGAACACGTCATTCTTTAACTTCTTCGTCTTCTTTCACTTTCGTACGTGTTCCTTTAGTTTTTGCGTCTTGTTTATCGTCAGTTAATAGCGTGAAATTTTTTTACTGGTAAAAACGAGTGGTGTGAAACGAGAACGAAACGTTTTAAATGTTAAACAAAAATTAGAAATCTTTCAAAAACTTGATAATGGAGAATCAGCTAGTACTGATGCAGAAGATGTGCTAAATGAAGGAAATACAATTTATCATTCTGCTGCTAAAATATGTGTCGATATACGACAAGAGATGAACAAAGAGCAGAAGCAAAGAGGCATTACAGATTTTTTAAGCAGTAAATGTTAAAAGGAAAATTCCCAGTTTGATGTTATACAGCATGCAAATGTAAGTAAGTTTTATACTGATGTTGATTTTTTCTTTAATAAAAAGGAGTTTTCGAATTATCGATTATTTTCGATTGTTCGTGCGATCCCTCCCGGTGATTAAGCCGAATAATCGGGAGTGGACTGTACTTCAAATTTCGTTAAAAATTACTAAAGTAAAAGAAGGGTTTTAATGAATATTTTGAAACAATTAAATTAACTACTTAATTATTCATTAATTTAAAGAATGAAAATAAATCAAATCAATAGTTAATCCTGATATAAATTGTTAATTGTTTAATTTTAAAATTTTCTTTTAGCTTTCGTCCAGAATTCTGTGAATGCATTCTGGCAACTATATTGTTACAAACATGGAAAGTCGCTTCCCAGCATGTGAGTCTTATGGTTGGGAAGAGAGTTTTACAGGGATAAGTATGGGATTACTTGCAGTAGCCACGTCTGGTTCCCCGACCTTGGCGACAAATTTGGCGACTTTGGCGACGAAATATGGGATCTCAAAGGTGCTAGAATCTTCTCGATATTTCTATTAGGAGAGAAGATACACCAGAATATACGAGAAAACTCCATGTGACGTCACGACCTATAGAAGAGAGTATATAAAAACCGCGCCGTGTGTTGATCCATTGGGAACGACTTGAGAGCTTCGTCCGCAGTGCGAGCTAGGAAGCTGGTGAGCTGAGCGCTATTGAAAGTGCAGTTATTGTCGTTACTAGTTATTTGCTGACTGTTTGTGTTGTTAGATAACAAAGTGCTGAACTGTCATTACCTGTGAATTATTGTTTGTTTACATTGGTAATCTGTGCAAGAATTATTGTTTCCTGTACCTGTGCTACGAGTTTTCCTGCATATTTGTAAATAAACTTTCATTTTCCATTATCCTGCGTGTTGGACTGTTCACACCATACACCCACAGAAAGACTTTTCCAACAATATATATTAGTTTTATTCTTGTTCTTCAACAATAAAGAATATTGTTACATATTCTGTATAAAATTAATTTCGAAAAAAATATTAAAATGAGTGAAACAAATTGTATGGAAATGAAATTTTTGTCACTGAAATGCCAATTTTTTAAAATTTAATAAGGTGTAAAATGAGTTTCGGGAGATATTTTACAAAGATATCGCGAAAAAACGCCTTGCTTAATTTTTAATTAACTGAAATTTTAAGCAACTTTTGGGCTTTGAAAAGTTGAAGGTGACCATTTTCTTGTCTTAACTAAAAAGTTTACAATGTTTGGTTGAAATAAGTTAGGTGGTTTAGGAGGAGATGTGGAGCATACATACATAGCCATAAAGACTTTTATTTAAATTAAGATAATTATTAGATAATTACAAGATTAAGATTGCTCGCATATACTATGAGCCCTAAAAAGGTTTTAGTGAAGATTATTCACAATTAATGAAATATTTAATTTTAATTAAGCAAACAGTTAATTTTAAGAGTTAATTTGACAGATTACTTAAATATGATATTTAACTAAACATGGCTGCACCAAGATTTGTTTAATAACTTTAATATAAAATAGCCAAAAAAGATAGATATATAAAAGTTCCCTTTATCCTTTTCGATATTGAAAAATATCTCATTAACTTTAAAATTGCTTTGGGTTTTTCTGCCTAAGTATTTGCCTTTAACTGTGGATGGAGATTTAAATTTACTATTCAAAATGGCTGCATTAATATTCTGTGCACACACGCATTAAATTTGCGACTCACGATGTTTAATAATTTTTATTGTCTTATGTGTTAAGAATTTAGTGCCTATTATCTCTGTAACAAGGGAGTTCTCTGAATGAGCCCATTCTAGTAGTGTTTAAATGTTTCATGTCATGTGTGTTTAGCATATTAGAAAGTAATGTTCGCACAATTATATGGTAAGCTACATAAAATAAACTAATTTTTAAATCTAGAGTCGTTCTTCATTCGTGTCATGTGTCAATTTCTTGCTACTGTTTGAGATAGGCTGGCTTAATGTTATCTGTGGGATATTTTCACTGCTGGGATGTTTATTCCTCTATGAATCCTACCTGTTGAATGATTATGTGTTGGGATGTAAAAAAAATTGGAGCAAGGTACTGACCAATAATTCTAGCATAACCTTTTGTGTAGAATGATAAAACCTTGATATAATAAAAAATTAAATGTCATGAAACAGAATCACAGCGTAAATATTGCAATGTGTAGAAACAACAAAGTCATTGCCTTTGCCTGTATTGATCAATATGTAATATTCCATTACTTTTGTAACATTAACGTAAAGGAATCTACCTTCGTCTTCCAGCTTACCAAAAGGGAATTTTTTTTAATCCTTTGCACATTATACAGAGAACAAGTGCGTGACGTCATACCAGGGTATTGGACGGAATAGTTAGATATTATATGACATGCGTCGCCATCAAATAAAAATTTAAGGGAGAAAGTAAAATAAAGAAATACAACATCCTCATCAATTCAGTAAATTTCAGTAATCAATAAAATTACTTTGAATTTAATTGAATAATTGAAATTTCAATTATACGTTAAGACAACAGCTGTAGTGCAGCATTTGAAGGAATTTTTTCATGACAAACCTCAAATATCTCACTCCAGTTTTTTTTAATCCTTTGCACATTATACAGAGAATTAATTATAATAATAATAATAATAATGACGTCATACCACGGTATTAGACGGAATTGTTAGATATTACACTGAAGAGCCCAAAAAACTGGTACACCTTTTTAACATCGTGTCAGGCCCCCACGAACACGCAGAAGTGACGCCAAACGACGTGGCATGGACTCGACTGGTGTCTGAAGGTATCCTGGAGGAAATTCAAACCATGAATCCTGCAGGGCAGTCAACAAATCCATAGGAGTGCGAGGTGGTGGAGATTTCTTCTCAACAGCATGTAGCAAGGCATCCCGGATATCTTCAATAATGTTCATCTCTGGGGATTTAGGTGGCCAATGGAAGTATCTAAAGTCACAAGAGTGTTCCTGGAGCCACTTGGTAGCAACTCTCGACGCGTGGGGTGTCGCATTGTCCTGCTGGAATTGTCCCAATCCGTCGGAATGCACAATGGACATGAATGATTGTAGGAGATCGGACAAGATGTTTAAGTACTTGTCACCTGTCACAGTCGTCTCTAGACGTATCAGCGGTCCCATATCACGCCAACTGCACACCTCCCATACCATCACAGAGGCTCCACCAGATTGAATAGTCCCCTGTTGACAAACAGGGTCTATGGATTAATGATGTTGTCTCCATACTCGTACACGTGTATCCGTCCGATACAATTGGAAACGAGACTCGTCAGACCAGGTAACGTGTTTCCAGTCATCAATAGTCCAATGGTAGTGTTGTCAGGCCCAGGAGAGAAGTAAAGCTTTGTGCAGTGCAGTCAACAACAGTACACGAGTGGGCTTTCGGCTCTGAGAGACCATATTAATGACGGTACGTTGAACAGTTCGCACGCTGACACTTGTAGATACCCCATCATTGAAATCCGCGGCAATTTCAGGAAGTATTGTACGTCTGTCTCGTTTAAGGATTCGCGTCTGACGTCAATGCTCCAGTTTTTTCAAGGTCTTTTTTCCGGCCGCACCGATGGCGGAAATTTGATATTTTACCGGATACCCGATATTCACGGTACACTCGTGAAATGGTCGTACGCGAAAATCCAAATTTCATCGCTACTTCGGAGATGCTATGTCCCATGTCTCGCGCGCCGACTATAACGCCACGTTCAAAGTCACTTAAATCTTGAAAACACGCCATTGGAGCAGCAGGAACCGATCTAATACATTTGTCAGACATCTGTTGTCTTATATAGGCGTTGCAGATCGCATCGGGTTACGATGATTGGTTGCATATCTCCGTTATTTGCATATGCACGCCTGTACCAGTTTTTTTCGGCTCTTCAGTGTAAAACTTTGATTAACCGTCACCTGGCGGATAGTGCTGTGATATATAAAAGACATCTCTTAACAAATATGTACAGTAACATGATTTTACAACTAGCTTGGGCGAAAATAAAATTAAAATCCTTTCAAAGTGAAAAATTTTTTGGGAGGCGATGACGGATAACAGAAACTGGCGTTTAATTGAAGACGGTTAATTGAAGTTTTACTGTAATTGCAAAAAAAGCAAGAACTGAAAATTGTACCAGATTTGTCTATACAGATTGCGTCCCAATACACAGAAATGCAGAGTAGTGATGGAAACACCTACCGGCTATAACTGGAAATAGTTTTTTTGTTTGTTTCTGTTAACTGCCTTTTCTTTAATTAACTAACTTAGCTCTCTACAGGGCACAAATATTACTGTACTTTATTCCAAACATTAGATAAAGTACGATGGCGCCTTCCTTCCAAGCCAACTCATTTATTCGATACTTACACAAAGAGCAGCCATTTTTTTAACATAAAAAATGTTTGCACCCTAAATACAACAACATCACGCAAAATTAATTAACATCGAATCCTTTTTAAACATTTTTCGTTTCGCGTTGCTAGGCAACCTTCACACGCAATGAAAATAGAGCTTTACCATTTTATTTCTGTTACATTTTGATATATATTCGTGCCAAACGATTTATTTTTTTAAATTAATATCTTTAAAAAAATATTTTAATAATAATCTTGGAATGGATAATTTTGCAAAAAAACTTTTTTTATTAGTTACAAATATCGCAACATTTTAGAGGGGTAGAATATGCATCTTGAACAATTTTTATCGAAGTTTTAATTAGAATTTTGTTTAATTAAGAATTAACTAAAATTATTTTGTGTTTTGGCGGTAACTTTCCAAAATAGTGTCGTGCAAAAAATACTTTCACATCCTCTTTAAATACGCAAAACTATCTTTTCAATGATACCAATTTAGATGTCGCCCAGTTTTCCCCTAATTTTAATACCCTTTTTAAATCTATTTTTATGCGTAATTTGCAACAATAATTTTCATTCTTGCCATGAAATTCAAACCATTTTCGTCGCTAATGCAAATATTTAATTTCATGTCTCTCTTACATTGTTTAAAGCTAAGGAATGAAAATTCTGCTTAGTTTTTCAAATGGTTTGGTAAAATCATATTGAATCCTACTTTCCGTTTTTTTATTTGATAAAATCTTTTGTCAAATCTCTAAATAAAGCCTTCTATTAAGCATTTTAGGGAATATATCCGTTAAGCTGAATGATCATGGTTGCTATTTTTTAACTTCTCTTATTAGCGTGTTAAACTCAGCTGGTGTGCTATTAAGGTATAGAAAAAAAAATACCGGTTTAAACCAAAAACCGTTTTTTTTTTTGTTTCGGCTAGCCGGTTTTTTATTATTTTTTGTCTCGGTTATAACCGGTAATTTATTTTAAATCCAATAACAGGGTAATAAATCTGCAAAAACAGCTATCAAAAGATAGGCTCGATTTTTCGAGTTATGAAGTTTTGAATTTCATCATCTTAAGCCAATCGGACATTAAAATGGTCTAAAATAATCATGGTCAAGCTTTCATAACTCGGTTAGTTTTGGTCACAGAAGAGTGGAACATGTTGTTTAAAATTTTAGTGTGCCAAAAATATTTTAATAAATATGATTAATAGGACCGGAGGAATGTACAAAAATTCAGACATAGTTATTTTTTATTATTATACATATTGATATATACGTATTTTACATATACATATTTTATTATTATACATATATACAATACAAAACAAAATACTATTATTTACATCTGGACTCTCTTATTTCTTTTTTATTTGTCTACAAAACTTACTTATAGTATTAATTATTCATTTATTATTATTACTTATTGTAATAATTACTTACTTATAATCATTACTTATTGTATTAATAGTTACTTGCCGTATATTATTATTAATAAAACTTTTTTTCTACAAACGTTGTTTCGTTTTTTAAAAAACGAAAAACGTGTATTTTGAGCTGTTTTAACCTCCAGGTTAAACCGGAGGTGAAAAAAACTGATTGTTTTTGCAACAACCGTCATCTATAGTGCTTTTGCACGTAAAATACGCTGCGCCATTTTAATGTTCGAATAAGCTGCATATTTTGCGTGAGGAATAATAAAAGTTATTTTGGTCCAATTAGTTGCGTGGGTAATAAGAAAGTTACTTTGTCCCAATTAGCTGCATGAGGAATAAGAAAGTTACTTTGTACCAATTAGTTACATGAGGAATAAGAAAGTTACTTTGGTCAATATAGTTGCGTGAGTAATAAGAAAGTTACTTTGTCCCAATTAATTGCATGAAGAATAAGAAAGTTACTTTGGTCAATACAGTTGCGTGAGTAATAAGAAAGTTACTTTGTTCCAATTAGTTGCATGAGGAATAAGAAAGTTACTTCTTCCCAATTAGTTGCGTGAGGAATAAGAAAGTTACTTTGGCCCAATTAGGTATTCGATGATGCGGGCGGTTGTGTCATGTGGCGTTTGTTATCTTTCAAATATTTGTCTCATATTTTTTCCAGTAGTGAGGTCTCGGCTTCGTAGCCCGAAGATTCCACGTTTGAAGCCCGATCTGGTACACGTTAAATCTGATGTCGTTGGCATTTTAAACAACCAAAGTTCTCTTCTTCTCTTCTGCAACTAAAACTGACCGAGTTATGAAGCTTTGAAAGTCACTGTTTGATAGGCCATTTCAATGAATGCCTCAAAGAAAATCTGCCAATCAGACAACGGCGCGTCCTCAAGGCTTCTGTTGATTGGCTTTACGCAACAAACATGAGCTTTTCTATGTAGCTTGATGTGATGCCAAAGCAACTGAGTTCATACCTGTAATCCACATTTCTTGAATAAATAAATTCAGTTTCTGGATCGATAAAAGCTGTTGAAAATAGCTTCTTGTATTCATAACAAATACAAAATTCAATACAAAAAATGTGAATCCAATTTATGCTTTTACTAAACTTATCATTGTTCTTTTACTCAAATTAATCATTAATAACTTGCATTTTAAGCGAAACTAGATGCCTTCAGGGACCAGCTTTTCACCCGTACTATACGTACTTAATATCCCGTATATGTGTTGCAAAATGGCGAAATCGGCTAAGATGTTAACAGTGGGGCTCTCTGTCGATGCTTAATTCTTTTGTCATATCTTTCAGAAGTGGAGGGTGGTGGGATGCAGATGACCATTGGTGATGTATCTAGGGTTCCTGACTTTCATATGAAATAAAAATTGGCGAAATCAATCCAGTGGTTGATCTTGGAAAATTCGTTCTTTACTGTTGTCAATTATTTTAAATGCGTAGAAGCTTTACCAAATCATGTATTTTAAACGAGGTTTATGTGTAAAGT